>JABUQX010135400.1:0-25585 GCA_015478945.1 Trachelipus rathkii
GCCTGCTGTACGCTGCATATATATAAGACCTGTTATGTTTTACGACTCCGGCAGTTTTGATTTTCCCAATATTTTTTTGCTAGTATATGATACTAACAATGAATGTAAGTGGTGACAGGCATGATTCAAAAATATATAAGGACCTGTTATGTTTTATGGCTCCGTCAGTTTTTTGTTTTTGTTTTTCATTTGTTTTTGCTTTTTTTTTATTATGTTGCTATTATATGATACTAATAATGAATTTAAGTGGTAGGACATGATTCAAAAGTTCTAAATAATTTTAAATAATTTTTAAGTAATTTTTAGTAATATTTTGTTTTTATTTTTTTAATTCCAGTAATATTTGTTTTTGGGTGTTTTTTAAACTAAAGAGGAATTCCCAAGGGTAAGCCGCGAAGATAACGGCAGGAGTCAGGAGTGTCCAATATCCCGTACATACTACTGGTAGGACTATTTCCCCCTCGGAAGAGGGTCGCTGGAACCACCAACTCTTTGGTGACTTGGGTGTCCCGGGGTTCCTCCGCCCCCTCCTATGGGGTATGGAAACTTGTCCCCCTCTGTCCCCCGTCGGCTCCGGAGGCCCTAATATATATATATATATATATATATATATATATATATATATATATATATATATATACTATATATATATATATATCTCCACTATACTCTTGTTTTTTTTACAATTTTTGTAATAAGCTTTATGCCGCTGATTCCAAATATGTAATTGGTTTTCTGTAAGTGTCATACTTTTCGAGATATAAACGTAATTATCCAAAAAATATTTCATTTTTGAAAAAAATGTTAATACAGATGTGATTTTTAAAAAAAAATATTTAAATATTTCAGAAATAAACACCCTCCGAACCCTTTCCCGACACAACTTCAGCGACAGTAAACACACACTCACTACTATCTATAAGCAGCTTCTTAGAACTAACTTACCTAAATTACGCTTCCCCAGCATGGTTCCCAGCAATTTCAAATCAGACACAAATAAACTACAGACTCCCAAACACGGCCCTTAAAATTGTCTCGGGTTGTACTAAAACCACCCCAATCCAACATTTCACGACGATGAAGCCTCCATCCTCCCCATATCCACACATCTGGAGATGGGTGGGGACTCAATTCTACCAGAAGACCCTTAACCCACCCTTGTCCCCAAATTCTCTCCAATCCCCTTCGACAAAAACAAAATCCTTCTTCACCAGCTGAATTCTATTACAGCACTTATAATATAATTCCCTCGCCCCCTCCCAATAGGCCATTACACATATCCATACCCCCCTAACAAACACTTACCTTCAAAACCGCCCAAATAACACTTTATTAAATACCCCCTCCCCAAAACTCTCCCCAATAGAGGAAACGCTGTCTAGAAGAAGCCAAATGGACCTCGGCTCGGTGCAAGATCGGGTCACCACCCGAGACTCATGCAATATGAACCATAGATTTAAACTTGACAACGTCACCTCCCCCTTGCGGGTGCTGCAATTCTCAAGATACAATAGAGGCACCTCCTTCACAAGATGCAGCTCTCGGCGCCCCGTGCCGTGCTTCTGCCATGCTACTCGACCTGTGGGAGCCGCCAGTGGCGGCAGGCCAGAAGCTCCTGGAAGCAGTGTGGCCCTCAAATTAAGGTGGGCCAGGGCCAATATAGGTATATATAATAACCATATATATATATGTATATATATACTATACCATATATATCTTAACATATACATATACTTCTTTATATACTTATATCCACATATATATATATATTTTATTATATATATAGTAAATGTCTAAACTGACATCATGTAACTCGAGAACGACAGGTTTCTACAGTAAAACAAATTATATATTTGGAATCAACGGAAGATTTTTTAAGGGTTTTGTTTTTATTTTTACTTATTTCGGAAGTATTTAAAAAGAAAAAATTTCCTCATTGAGGGGCTCTCGAGCCGACGGGGGACAGAGGGGGACAGAAGTCCCTCCCCGTCTCGTCCTGCCAGGAGAACCGAGAGACCCTCCTGCTCATCTTTTTGGGTTTACACCCTATGGTATTCCTTTAGTTAAGTAATACCAAAGTACAAAAAGGGAAGTAAATTATATATATATATATATATATATATATATATATATATATAACATAACTCACGCCATATCATATATATATAACCTGCTATGTAACCATATAACTATATATATATATATATATATATATATATATATACTTTCTTACTTACTTACTTCTGATAATATAGTAGAATTTTGTTTTTGAGAGAGAGAGAGAGAGATCGTCAGTTTTTATACAAATAATAAATATTAATTGCAGGTTAAAATCTCAAATTCAGTTTAAATTGAATATGTTTCAAGTTAATACATAATATTTTATCAATAATGCTAAAAAAAAAAAAAAAAATAATAAGAAGGTAAATTCGATATAAAAGTTTTATTCGAAATTAATTTGTTTGTTAAATAGTATTAAAGTAAGTAGAATAATTTACTTAAACCTACATTTGAAAAAGTATAACAATCACATTAAACTTACACTACATCAACACACACCATCAACATCAAATCACTGAACTGACTAAACACATATAATATATATATATAATATATATATATATATACTTTACTCAATGTATAAAAATTATAAATAAATATTATACATAATATAATTTCTATATTATAATATTATATAATAAAATATATATATTATATACCAATATTATCTTATATATATATTATTTATATTTAAGAGTATTATTAAACTGTGTTTTAACTCATCTAGAAAACTATTGCATTGTGACACCCTCTAGCTAAATAATTCTCATCCTGTTAGTCGTTAGTATATTTATTATATCTGCATAGTTTCCATTCACCCCAGCTCTTTCACTTTCCGTTCCCTATTTTCTTATGTTATAATCACCCATCTGGGCTTCCTCGATGGTCTCGGGCGGGGCCAGCTATTCGCAGAACACTTGCTGGGCTTCGTGGTAATGGTTCTCGGGAAAGTTGATGGACGCACCGAATGCTCGGGTGGTTTACGGTATTATTAAACTGATGTTTTAACCAACTAGAAAACTATATGCAGTACCTATACGTTGGTCGTTAACTTTTAACCGGTTATTTTATACAGTCGGTGTTACTGGTGACAATCTTTGCTATCTTACCGACTTATGGTGAACTCACAAACTAGTTTAACCTCCAACCACTTCCCCTAAATATTTTAAACTCTTCTCAATGTTAATAATGTTATTTTATTTAAGTTTTTACAATGAAATATATAATTTTATTCATTTATACTTTTGTATTAATAATAAGTTTCATAAGTTCGTTTTTACTGACTGATTTTAATGCATTTTATATTTATAATCTATATAAGAATTGGTAATCATAATTAAATTATTACATCGCTCTTTATCGCAAGACAAGAGAGAGGGATCTTTAAGAAATTGTCTTCCATTAATATTAACTACTATCTTAAATACGATATTAATACTTTATCAGAAATTAACGGCCTACAATGTAAATGAGGGCACATAACCGCCACCATTTTGAATGATTCGAGACTCTTTTAATATATTAAACACGTACCTTCAGACTTTTTCAGTGGTTTAAGTCTCTAGTAAATGGTAGAGCCCAATCGGATGCTCTGACTTTGATTGTGTATATTCTCCTTAAAGCATGTATATTGTGTATCGGTGAGGTTATTATAGTTATTAGACGGATAACCATAGTAGACGAGACCATTATGGGATACCAAGTTCCTTTCTAATTATGCTTAAGAGTAAGGTTAAGTGTGGAAAACTACTATCCGAATGCATTTTTCAGTATGATGAATAATCATATATATGTAATATAAGTACTATTCATGTTTGTTTATATCACTCTCTAGTGACGTTTGTTATAGTTCATTTTCATCTAATGAATTAATCATGAAGCAATCCTCTGTGTTTATCAGTGTTTTTGGTGAAAACCAAACTGATTTTTGTGAGAGAAAGTCTCATTTTCAAGTCAAAGATAATTAAGTTAAGTTCATGTATGTTGATCTAATTATATTTCAAAGATTTTACCATATGTTATTTGTATAATGTAATAGGATTTGGAATAGTATAAACTTGGTAGCATTATCATTACATCCCGAAACTAATTACCACTTTTTAATCACGGAAAAGATGAAGTGTGTCTAAGAATATAACTTCAATTTATGGAGTAGAATACAGGGGTAATAACTTTTTAGAGCGATGATTTCAATTCAGTATGTAGTAATAATTGATTACGTAAATTACTCAATATGTAGTATTTGATTTATATATGAGTACTGCTAAACTATAATAAGTGAGTTTTTCTTTTTATTCAGTGTTTACTTTTCTCCAGTTCGGGACACTCTGAAAGTCAGAGCTATTATTCTTCAGACCATTTATATAATCAC
This sequence comes from Trachelipus rathkii, assembly GCA_015478945.1. Taxonomy (NCBI): domain Eukaryota; kingdom Metazoa; phylum Arthropoda; class Malacostraca; order Isopoda; family Trachelipodidae; genus Trachelipus; species Trachelipus rathkii. The sequence continues at coordinate 4,433 of JABUQX010135400.1, forward strand.
AACTCACGTAGAGATGTTTAGTATTAATTATTTTCGTAATATGCAAAGTTCTGTCAACCTTTACTCGTTGGTACACTTAAATATATCGTACGTCAAAAAGATCTTCTACTGTTTCTGGAACGTTGCCCGGCTGAACATCCGTTAATGCGTTATTGCTATAGCCTGTTTTAAAATTGGTGAAATGTAGAGGTTTAAACTTAATAAATTTCATTAACTAAGCTGATAAACTAAGTTAAATAATAATTAAATCTAAATTTTGGTAATCAGAAATTAACTGATAACAATTAACTATCCATGGAATTGATATTATAATAATATGAATTTAATTATATAATAATATAATATAATAATATAATAAGTAATAAATAATATATATATATTAATAAATAATACCAATATAATAATATATAAATAATATATATAATAATTTTATAATAATATAATCAATAATAATAATCATAATAATTATAATTATATACTAATAAATATCAATATATTAATAATAATAATAATATAATAATAATAATTATATCAATAAATATTAATAATATAATAATAAATGAATATATAAAATAATAATAATTAATATCATACTACATTTAATATATATTAATAATTAAAATAACATAATAATTATATAATATTATAATTGATGAATGAATACTATCCAATTTCCCAAAGTTCTATGTTCGTTCTTGTGAGAATTTTGTACATTAATATGCCTAAATCAGTAATTCAGATATTAAAACTGTTTATTCACAATAGTGTAGCATTTACACTTTACCTTTATATTACATTGTGTTTTGAGCAAATCATGTTCAGGATTATGTCTTGATCTTGACGGTCAGACTCTTTCCTTTTGGGATGGATGTCCATTCGACCGATTAAGCATATAACCAACATTTCAGGATAACTGACGTCTTTCATTACGCTGCATGCTCTTTCTGGAAGACTCATAAGTTATATCGTGCACTAGGATATGAGGGCATCCAACAGAGGGTACGTGGCGAAAGGAAGGGTTAAAAGGTTGAGAATCTTCAAGAGACTACTTTGGTGAGAGTCAGACTATTTCTAGAACAAAATAGATTAGCTAACATGGTGGATTCGCTCCCGTCTCCTCAATATGCCAGCGATCCACAGTAGGTTTGATAGAATGTTGAGGCCACAGAGCTGCGAGGCAGATGAGTCTCGACCAGACAGGGGTTCGGAGGTTCGTGCGCTGCATATCCAAAACAACAAGTGTTTGTATATTAGGTATATAATATATATTATATATATATGTAATGACGCTACAATGCGAACTGAGCCTGATGTAGTGGGATGTGTGGGTATCCTAGTCTCAAATTCAGTAGTATTGATCCCCTCTGGTATGACGAGTAATGATCTGCCTTGAACACCTTATATATATATTCCTTGAGGCAATTGACTTCTACGATGAGTGGTATCGAAATCTCCTGTGAACTAGGATGATTTTAGATCCACTACATAACTCGATGGGCAGTTGACTCATCCATGATTACTAGCATATATGGTATATTAATCCGGGAATAGGTATATATGATGATGATAGTATAGTGGTATATAGACATTGATACAGGTAGTAGTATAGTATAGGAGTTACACTATATATTATATATTCCCATATAGTATATTTATAGGTTACCTATATAAATTACTATATATATGATATATATATAGTATTATTATGAGTATATATTTATAGTATAATATATAGTATTAATATATTTATATATTACCATATATATATCTAATATAAATATATATAATAATAAATAAAATTTAATATATAGTATAGTAATATATATATTATATTATATTTTATATATATATATTATTATATACATATATATATACATATATAATATTACATTATTCATACAATATATATCAATATTATATACCAATATTATATATTTTAAGTTCTTAATATTTAGTTTATTATATATTATAGTTAATATATATATATTATGTATATCATAATATATATACTTTATATATATATATTTATATCTTATTAGAGCATGTAGAGTATCATAGTTGCTAGTACTGTCGGCATATCTAGATCTGTATCGATTTCTTAGAGATATCCCTATACACACTTTTAATGAAATAGTATATTCAGTCGATAAATATTTATTATGGTGTATTAGAGGTATCCGTATAGATACTAATATTTGTCGTGTCCACTTGATTTTAACATTACATATACTGATACCGTAAATATATTTATATATATATATATGGAGTTTTATATATAGTTATATACATATATTATATATATATATAATATTAATAATAATTTATACTATTATTTAGTATATTATATATTCATCACTAACTTTTATATAATGATATATATATATTATAATTAATATTATAATAATTTTAGTTATATTATATTATATAATATGTGTGTGATGTTGCATTCACTGTGATGTGGTGTAGTTTAAGGAACTTACTTTTGGTGGGTATGTGACAGTAGGTAGAGTGTCTCTGTCGGTGATCTATTTACTGTATGGACAGAAGGCCCTTGGATTTTGTCCTGATTATTGAACCAGATTGCTTGTGATATATGCACAGAGTCACCGATGTAGGACATATCCTTCCTTGAAGGCTTCTTTAAAGGTAACCAAATTAAAAACAAAGAAACTATTTATTAATTAGGCAAAGCTAGTATTATCATTTAACATAAAAGAGAGCCTACTTTCGTCCCGGCACTGCGGGAATCCCCTTTCGTGCTAATGAAGACGTGGGATTTTCTTTCTTGCCTCTCATCAGTGATTGTTCCCGTTGGTCCTGCTTTTTTTTTCATGGTGTTGTTGAATATTTTGACTTTTTCATAATTATTTTAGAAAATGTAATCTATTTTATACTTACCGGGATGGCTTGTTGTAGTGGTAATTTGATCGCAGGTGATAGTTTATATGCCAAAGGTATTCCATAAATTCTTAAAGGATGGTTCGTATGAGTGATATTCTAGTCGGTGTATTTATAATTGCTTAATATTGATATGATGGAGTTTGTTGATAGGTCTTGATGAGCTTGTTAAAGGCGAATCTGTACTGTTCTGTTGGTGTAGATCATCTTGGTATGGGGTATTGTTTCCTCTGAGGAGATCTGTTAGTTTCAAAACAGGATGCGCATCGAAACAATAAACCACAGACAAGACCTACAAAGAAGAAACGAAAATTTACCCCATGAGACATACACCTGGATAGATGGGCACACACAGTCTCAACAAAAGTTCAAACACCGCCCACACTCTGCGCATGATGACCGTCTTAATCTAGTTGCTCTAACCCCAGTCCCACAGATCAAACACCCCTTCTTGTAACAGTTTCATATTCACAACAAATCTGAACAAACGCTTCCACCTCTCAAGAGCAATACATCATAGGACACTAGATAAAAGTCGCGCACGACACTACAGAAAGACTACTTAAAATCACAAACCAAACGAATATTTTTAAACAAAACCCGCCTACCGAAAGGCATCAAAATTGCACTCACTAACCGAAGAACCAGTCAGTCATGCCTTGTGCCAAGGATAAGGATGCTGGCTGCCACCGAGACCATAACGTTAACAATAGCAGAACAAAAGGGGATCAAGCAGAGGAGAGAAGGCCGAACTCAAACCGAAACCAGCAGTCACCAAAACACGATACATCGCGTATCAAAACTGAAACCAGTCGCCGGTTCCATCTTCTTCTGTCTCCCTGTCTATCGAACTCTCAATCCAGATATGTGGGAACATTTCATGCCCTGGGAAAAATCTCGTGGAGGAGGCGACCGGTGAGGCGTCGGCGGGGTACCTGGATGCGTTGTGGCTTCCTTGCCAATGGAAGTGGTTAGGCGCGGGGGGGCGGAGATGTGGGTGGGGTAGGCGATATGAAGGTATGTTAAGAGTTAATATAGGAATATATATAGTAGTATAATATATATGTATAGTGAGTGTCAGAGTATTTGATTGGTTATATATGATATGAAATAGATATATTAGATTATATATGTATATATGGTATTATATTATATTATTATATATTTATAATAGTTTATTGTTACTTCTTTATATTTTTATTATTAGGTTTTTATTGAGTACAATTTCAATTTTTTTAATTGAATTTATAGATAATTTTTTTTGATTTATTAAAAAAGTAATAAAAAGGATATCAAAATAAAGGAAAAAAATGAATAAATACTTTTCCGAAAATTTAAAATATTACTTAGTATTAAATATAAAAATAAATAAAAAAGTGTGGCAGTATTTCAAACAGGCGATCTTCAATAAGTGCTGTCTCTTATTTTTTCTGCAACTAAATATAATTCTTTGCTTGTTGAAGCTTTGATCAGGTCCTGGCCTTCCTTCTTGTTTTCTCTTTCTCTGCAACATTGTTGCCTTCTTTTCAGTTTTGCTTTTCTGTAATGCTTCTTCTACAGTTTATAGCATATGTTCTTTTGTCTTTTGTTGCCTTCAATAATTTGTTTTTATTTCAGTTAATATATACATTATATCATAATTTTATATTATATATCTAAATATATTTACAGTGTCTTGAATTTTCTTTTTAGTTTCTCAAATTAGTTTTTATACATTAACTATATTAATTATCTGGTTACTGAAGTATTATGTCTTGTAAATATATATCATATATATATATTAAATTATTTATATATTATTATAACTATATCTAAATTATATATTATATGATATTAATTAATATATAACTATAGTATATATAGTTTATATATATTCATTATGATTTAATAAATACATTTTATTATGATATTATAATTTAATGGTTATATATTATATAGTATTTATATAGTATTATTATATTTATAGTATATATATAGTATATATATAGTATATATAATATATATATATTATATATATGTATTAGTTTGGTTCTTTTGTTCTAGCGGTTTGAGGACTGCGGTTGCCTATATGGATGGCGTTGGTTCGTTTAGCCAAAGGTGTGACTTCTAACTAATTGTTAGGGGTTGGAAATACTGTGGCCTACATTTTTGGTGGGACCTAGTTGTGGTGGCAATTGGCTTGGGAGAGGGGTGACAGAATGCGCAAAGGTAATCATTGGTTAGGGGTGTGGCTAATATATTAAAACTATGGGGGTGTTGGGGGTGTATGGTTCCATGTATGGTATTTGGTGTTTGGAGCTCATGATTTTTGGTTGTAGTTGTAGTTGAAAGTTGTTGTTATTAGAGAGATGAAGGTTACACGTTTGGTTGCGGGTGGTTGTAGAGGTTCTCTGGGCTTGGGGATTTGGGGTTGCCGCCGTAAGATTGGACGGAGGAGAGGAGTATGAATGGTAAGGGCGTATACTGGTGTTGGGGGGTCAGATGGTAATGTCTGTCATCATGAGCAGCTCTCCATACCATCTAAGGAGAGAGTCAGTATCGGGTTTTTATGGCTATATCTTGGAGAGAAGGCTGGTCATTGGATGTAGTGTTCAGATGGTGGCCAACGTTTTGTCCTCACGCACTAGGACAATGCCATGCAATTGACGACTTCAGCCTCATGTTATTGCTTTAAGCCGATCGCCCACGGATTACACGCCCGTCTGCCAAACCAATATCTTCTATTCCGCTGGAACGACGCTTGCGTTCGAGAGCATAAAACCTTGAGATAGTAAGTAACACATGTTTGCTAGGACATCCCTTTGCCTGTTAACTCGAAATGAGTTTGAACATTACAGACAACAAGCAATCACCACGGTTGGGATCCGTATGAAAATAGATTAACCTCAAAAACGAAATATCTGAAGTTCACATACAATTATTCATTCTTTAGACACTAACAGAGAGCGAGAGGGAAAAGAACCAAACTCAGATGAGACAAGCAACAGAGCAAGAAGAGCGAAGATCCTTACTCGCTAATAAACATAATTAATTCCAACGCGGATCTGATTTCCTGCAATGAGAGGAAGAGAGTCCACGGAGAAAAAATTAGCAAAGCACACAGTCCAAAAATTAGCATAGAATATGAAGGATAGGGCGTAATGAAGTTTGCGCATTTCGAAGAAGACCGTGAGGTCGTACGCTGCGGAGGGAGTACAACCACCGCCCAATGAGTAAATATTGTAAAATAAGCTGCTTGCGTCTGTTACTTTTTGTATATAATGACAACAAATGGAGATTAAATTTAATGTGCATGGTACATCTTGTTTCGGGCATATAGATCCTTATATATGGTCGCCTTGTTACATGGCTGATTAGTGGTCATATGACATGTGAGAAGATTTATAAAGCAAAGTAGAGAAAATGCGTATTGGAGATGGAGCACATGAACCCTGAGAGGATGTAACTAAGAACACAGACACCGAAATAAAATCACGAGCAGGAAGGGCTATCAAGTCTAAAGTATAAACTAGGAGAATTCCAAACATTGAGCCATGCACTCATATCGATCTTCATGAAGGAAGAGAGGTGGTGTTCATCAAAGAATGATAATTATCGAATGAGGATAGAAAGTTGATATACACCCGCAAAGGCTAATGAAAAAGAAAGACAGGTCAGATCGGGAAGAGCTCAAACGAGTCTATAACTAGCACGAGACCCCATCAACCCGAAGCTGTCAGTTCGCAATGAAATGGAGTAAGAGGGACACGAGACATCGTGGAAAGGGGCAATTGGTCATATCGAAATGTCCGTTCACACCTACGCATGTTCCGAGCGTGATCACACTTGTTGTATTGGCAATTTTTAATGTATTATCAAAATAGTAAAATGATGTTAGGGATCTCAGACACTTGTATATAACTTTATTAGCTGAGAACGGTGAAATAGATCTCTATCTCTTCTATATAATGATATACCTCCTATGTCTACTCTAATAATCTAAACGAAGCATACTCTTGCAAAGCGAATATTGCAGCCCGAGCCCCCTCGCTCTATGTAGGGATTCCAATAGTAACTTGCATGCTTATGATGACGCCCATGTCTTCATAAGATTATTTTATTAATATATATATATATATCAGTAATAATATTTAAAGGTTTGAATAGAAGTATATATTAGATATAATATATAAAAATATCGAATATAAATATTATAATTCTATAACTTAATAATATATAATGAAAATTATATATAATAGTATATATAAAATACCATAAAATATATATTTAATCTATTATAATATATTATAGTATATATAATAGATATACGATATACAGATATAGTAGTAGAAGATATAGTAGTAGATAGTAGTGAGGATTGAGTTTTTCAAATAATCGTTTTTCCTCTACATTATTGGGGCAAAGTGTACTTAGATAGTTGTTTCCCAAAGCTCATTAGGGCACTTTTTAACAGACGATTGGCATATGTTTGAATAATAAATAAAAACTTAAAATTTTATAATGCTTAAATTAAAAGCATAAATTAAGATATCAAGAGGTACGAGCAAATTTGTTGGCAAAAAATATAAAGTGATCGGTGTTATTATCTGCGTCTTTTCCGGTATAAGTAAGCACCATTCAAAGTTCTATTAAATATTTTAAGGAACGCTATTTCTTAAAATTTAAATATATATATATAATAATTATTGATTATTAATTATATTATATAATATCTAATAATATATATTATATATATATATATATAAAATAATATATAATATAAATAATATATATATATATATATATATATATATTTATATAAATATATATATATAATATATATTGGATATATATATAATATATATATATATAATATAATATATAATATATATTATAATTATATATAGTATAATATATAATTATAGTTATAGAAGTTACACGCATGATATCTCGAAAACTAAGATAGTACAGAAACGGTTCCATTTGTATAGTTTACTTGTCATATCTTGGTTTTCGAGTATCATCGGAGTAATTCTTTAGTTTACACCAATAATTATTATTATATTACTATATTATTTTGCTTCATATTATTCTATTATTTTTTTATATATATATTATTTAATTTATATTATTCTATTTATATATTTATGTTATTTATTTATGTTTATTAATATTATATATATATTCTATTAAATTATATTATATTCTATATATAATATTATTATATTATTATATTATCTATATATTTAATAATATTTAGTATTTAATATATATTAAATACTAAATAATATTAAAATAATATTATTATTATTTATATCATTATAAAATTAATATATATATATATCTCCTGAATAATATATAGTATATATTATAATATTAGTATACCATTTCAACAGGTAATAGATTTATTTAGTTTTATAATAATAGTATGTTCAGCTATTAATATAACGCGAGGCTTGAGTGCCATGGGAAGTGAATGCTGGGTTAATGATCAGGAAAGGTGCATGTCGAGCTAATAATCTTGATTGATCAATTAATAATTCTTATAGAGTAAACTACAGGAAAAATCTTTTGAGTTAATTTTATACTTAACAGTTTAAGAATACGAAACAGTGTTGAATGAGCTGTCATTCGACTCCCTGTATGTTGACGCATATATGCATTTGGCAGATGCTTGATCTTCCTAAGTAATCCAGGTAGGTTACGAGTTGACTTCTAAAACAGGTAACTAAACCAAGAGAGAAAGACGATATTGTTATTAAAACATCATCCATGTTTCTGAAATTCCTGGAACACGCTGCCACTAAAAAAATTGCCAATTACGAATTTATAAACATTACATTGATTCGTTGGTTATCGCAATTCATAATTTCTTATTTTATATTAAAAAATTTGTTTTTAAGTGAGGTTATGATAAGTTTGGTTAGTAGACACTGCCTTTTACTCTACTCTACTTACTATCTAACTATAAAGCTAGTCTCTCATTCTACTACTCTCTCATCAGAAATGGCTGCCCTAAAACAATTTTGAACAAAAAAAAATTGGTATAATATTGAATTAAATTATATATCGAAAGATTTCACGCACTGTATTTAGTACTTTTAAACATGGGAGGAAGATATATTATTAAAAAAATAAAACTTAGTATGAAAAAATGTCGATATTTTTTCAGAATCTGTTGACCTCACTATTACGCCCAGGAAACCTTATCGGAGGATGCCATGTGGTGGCTACAGGCTTCGGTTTTAATAAAATACGAGTTTCACTATTGATGACGGGAAAGAAGGGATTGAAAAGCTACTCTTGTTTGCTTTCTTATTGGGAGGCAGATTGGAGCAGTGGTAGAGGCTTCATTGTCTAACTGCGACACTGTTGTCAATGGTTCGAATATTTGTGCGGGTGAAACATCTCTCTATATCAGCGGTGCCAACCCAACATTAATGTGCCATGTCGGCGTTGCTGCCTTTGGTTGAGGGGTGCGGGGGGAGGGAGGGTGGGGGAAGAGGTTTGGATTCTCCTGTAACCCGGAACACCCATGCAGAGTGCCATAAGCAGAGGAGTAGCAAGGACCGCGAGTCCGTAAGGTGAAAAGCGCCACAAATGGCGCCAAATCAGATTTTGTGTTTTTTTGAGATTTAGGCTTTTCGTCTGACCAGAGTGTATTTTTCCTGGAGTCCGATTTTAGGGATCCCTAATCCCACAATTTGAGACTTCGAGAACCCCTTCTCTGCGTGTTTACGCCGCAAATTTATGCGTTATCTGAAGTTTCAAGCGGTTTTGACGCTTGAGTCAAATTAGGGATTTTTTGGGGTCGGCGAGGCGATTTCAGAGGGTCTGGAACCGGTCAGTCTAAGTTAATGGCCGACATGACTTGGAATTTCCTAAGTTCGTTAGATCTTGACGCTTGAGGTGTTAAATTAAGGGTCCCAAGGTCAGGAAAGGCAATTTTGAGGTCGGTGAGGCATTTGGGGCAGGGAATCCAAGTCAAATGCCGACATGACTTGGATTTTCTCTAAAATCGTTAGTTTTTGACGTTTAAGGCTTCAAACTAGAGGTTACTGGGGGCTGCGTGCGGGGCGTTTTTCTGAGGTTCCAGAACCGGACAAACCAAGTCAATGGCCGATAGGACTTGGAATTTCCTAAGATCGTTAGATTTTGACGCTTGAAGCGTCAAATTAAGAGATCCTGAGGTCGGTAAGGCGTTTGGAGCAGGGAATCCAAGTCAAATGCCGACATGACTAGGATTTTCTCTAAAATAATTAGATTTTTACGCTTGATGCGTCAAGTTAGGGATTCCTAAGGTCAGTGAGACTAATTTTGAGGCCAGGTTGACCGACATTTGAATTTTTAGAAGGGTTAGAAACAACAAGTCTTATAAACACATACTTTTCCCTTATTATATATATATATATACACGTATCCCCCTCAAACTTGCTACAACATTAGCTGGTGGTGTTTTCTTGCCTGAGGAACGTTTCAAACCGTACGCCCACTATAACCCATGAAGCAGGGAAAAAGTTGGTAGATTAGATAAAAGGAGCACAGGAGTGGCGTGGTTGAGGAGAGATTTAACAGAGTGAGTAACATTGAGAGAAGAGATGCATGATCGGAGACATTAGATGTTTCCAGACTAATAATAGAATTATAGTCCTCATTGAGATTTAGGTGCAGCCTTTGTGGTTTTAAACAACAGAATCATCTTTAGAAGATGACATAGAATTCAGCTATTAATAAATTAATAATAGATATAAAATTAATAATAATATAATAATAGATATAATAATATAATAATAATAATAATAATATAATAATAATAATAATAATAATAATAATAATTAATTACATACTTAGCCACATGTCGTACAATAAATGAACTCTAGTTTAACGGAAGAGGTGGAAGGGACTTCGTCTCTCTCGCTCTCTCTCGCTCTTTCCGTCTCTCTCTTCTCTCTCTCTCACTCTCATCTTCTCTCTCTCTTCTCTCTCTCGTCAGCACACTCTACACATACATCTTTGTTAATAAATTGTCTATCTTAACCTAATACAGTTTTACTGTTCACCATACTGATTCTGTTCTAACATGTGCAGGCTGCCATTTCTATTGCATCGCACATAGATACTCCGTTGTCTAAAAATTGAAGGCTGACATTGATATTTTCAAATCTCATTTTCTTTTCATAAACATCAACTAATATATTTCTTTTATAAGTTGAAACATGTATATTTTGTTTGCTATTTATATTACTTTAGAAATTTTGTTTTGTTTGTTAAGTTTTTTTTATATTCATACATTTTATTTTACATTTATATTTTGTTTGCTTAGGTTTTTTATAATTTTGTTTTAAATTTTATTTATTTTAGAAGTTTTATTGTGTTTTAAATTTTTATTTATTTAAAAATTTATTTATTTATTTAAAAATTTTAAATATTTTTAATTTTTTATTTATTTTAAAAAGTTATTTTATTTTAAAACTTTTTTATTTTTTTATTTATTTCTTAATTTTTATTTATTTTTTTCTAAAAAAAAAATATTGTCTTAAAATTTTCTTTATTTTTTCTTTTATTTCTTTTAAAAAATTTAAACCATTTTGTTTTTACTAAAAACTTTATCCATTTTATGTTTATAGCGTAAACCCTAAAGCAGTAAAGCAGTAAAGCAGTAACGCAAACCATCAACCCCGCCCCTCCAACCCATCCGTGATCTATTGAACTATTCCTTTGAGTCATATTTTAGTACCATTTTGCATAAACCTCATGTCACCGGCAGTGAGACGGAGAATTCGAAGACCTACTCAAATCTCCCGCTGGCCAGAACAAGCATGACCAACCTCCTCCCCCCTCCCACATCTCTACCTCCCTACACCTAGATAATAAAAATAACTTAATCAGCATGTTAAACAATCCGGTGAAGTTCAACCAAACACTGGTCCATCAAAATACATCTGCCCCATTTGCAACAAACACATCACAAGAAACCAACCATCTATAAATTGTTCCCACTGCAAAAGATGGATTCACAGAAGCAAATGTTCTCCTTTCTTAACTTTACCCCAGCAAAACTACTCTTGGTCCTGCTTCATATGCAACACCCCTACTATCACCTCACCCCTAACAATCTAAGCAATAAGAACTCGATTATAAAAATCCTACAAATAAACATAAATGGTTTAACCAATAAACACTCCGAAATTTCAGCCTTTCTCTCCAAGCATAACATTGACATAGCCCTGATAAAGGAAGCCTACATACCACAAAACACATCAAAAGCACTAATTTATGGATATGACTCCATTTACTCAAACACACAACCGGAAAACCATACTCTGTTAACACTAATCAAAAACAACACCGAAAACATCAACCTACTAAATGACCCTATTCTTAATATCCAATCATTTACTATAATCATCAATAACATCCCCCACAATATTATAAACATATACATCCACAACCCACATCTCGATACTGCCCGAACAATTACAACCAAATTTAAATATCAGCACAATAAAAAGTCTAATAATAGGTGGCGACTTCAATGCCAATCACACTGCCTGGTTCAGAAAATATCCTGCACACAATATAGGAATTTGCATTCTCGATGAGCTCGGTTCCTTAAATATATTAAATTACAACATCCTTCCTACTTGAATCCCTCCCCAAACAAACCAAACCAAGACATCTCCTGATATTACCTTCTCCTATCCGTCTCTCTTCACCAACACTACATGGAATACCGAAATTGATCTCCCATCAGAGTACATTCTAATAATAATCACTTATGAAACAGCAAAAATAGCAAACCCAAGATAACTTCAACTTTTATTAATTACAAAAAGCAAACTAGCAAAATTTTACCTAACGCATTGAATCTTACCTTCCAACCTTGGCAATCAATAACTTCCATTCTCTACATAAATCCATAGATAACCTCACTAAATTAGTCCAAAAAAGCCTCCAACCTTTACATACCAAAAGGTCATAGAAAACAATATAACCCCTCACTAACACCCGAAATCTGTAACTTTATAAAACTAAAGAAACATCAGTCCGACCACAAAATCATATACTCCAAGATCTAAACTGAATGGATAAATAAATGTTTCTTGAACTTCAATTTTTTAGGGGGCTCGAGCGAATAGGGGGACAGAGTGGAGAATTACGTCTCCCCCTCGGTCCACCATAGATGGCCGCCGAGACCCCTTACTACTGATATCTAGGACGTCTAACTCGTAGGGTAGTTATTAGTTGTTAAACATTAATAACGACTTTACACACACACATATATAATATAATTATATATTATATATATATATATATATATATAATATATATAATATTTAATATATATATATATATAATAATAATATACTATATATTATATAAATATATATATATAAATATTATATTATATATATAAAGAAGAGAGAGCATAGGGATGGAACTTTCTAAACGATTAAATTGATGTGCAAAAAAGGTTGAGGGAAACTTCGAAATCTGCATAAATATTGCAGTATATGAAGAGTGATAGTGGCTGTGAATGGTTGGTTGGTGTGTTAAAAGAATAGGTATTTTGTGGATGAAATAATTAGTAGTGAAGAGTATGAATTGAATTTAGAAAGTTGAAGAATGAGTAAAATTCGCAGATATAGATGGAATTATGGTGAAATGATCATGAAAGGAGGTTTAAATTGTGATGATGCTAGGAAATGTTTGTTGTAACAAAAAATTTACGAGAGGAATAATAATCCGAGGGTGTTGGAGGACACCAGTGAGTAGTACCAATTATATTAATGTATTAATGAGATAAGGTAGAACTAGTAGGACCGATAGGTATTAGTTTCTTAGAGTGTTGTAGTAAGATATGAGCTGTACTTTTGTTTAAAGTGTGATTTATGAGAACTGATATGGCGAAGGAAAAAGAGTTTGCATTTAGAAAGGAGGTCAGAGTATGTGTGATCAAATCTTCACTGAAACAAATGGTGAGAAGAATTGGTTGATTAAATGAGGAATGAACGTGTTTAGTAAGCTGTGAAGTATTGAAAGGAGAACTAGAGAGAATAATACGAGATGTATTTAAGTATGGTTTATCAAATGTTAAAGGATGGATGATATAGATAGGTGGTTTAACGGATGCATAGTAGGCGGAGTGGACATGGGACGACCAGCTAGGAGACGAAGAAAAAGGGTTGAGTCAGGAAAGGGAATTTCTGATGAAAGGGATGATGCTTTGACAATAGTGGCGAGAAGAAAATGAGTACATAATAGTAGGTGAGTGCGGGAGTTTTGTGAGCTGGCCCAAGAAGAACTGAACTCTACAAGATGAAGATAATTACAGGTTGAGGTTCCGTCTCGCTATGGTCTTGTTGAAGTCTTAAGCTATTATTTGGCTGTGAGTGAGTACTCATTTAAGAGGAATATGAGGTGGATAGAATAGAATATATCAGGGCTTCCTTCCATTTACGTACATAATCTTAAAACATAATTTATTCTAGTTATCGGTGTATTGTCAAGCACCTCACCCCCAATCTGAGGAAAAGAGGTAGATAAATAAGACGTGTATATATATTATATAATATATATATTATATATATAATATATATATTATATATATATTATATATATATATATATATATATATATATATATAATATTATATAATATAATAATATATATATATATAATATATATAATATTATATATATATTTATAAATATATATAATATATATATATATATATATATTATATGATATATAATATAATATAATATATAGAGAATTTAATTTATGTCTATTATCTATATCGGGATAAAAATGTTGTAATAATTTGACCAAAAAGCACACACCAGGGCTTTAAGACAACGCATGGAGAGAGAAACTGATTGAACAAGAAAAAAACGACGTTTCGCGGAACTCGACTGATTCCATCATTAGGCTTATAAATAAGAAATAAATAAACTGGAACAAGTATAAATAATATGATAGTTCTAGCAATATAAAACTAAGAAATTCAATTTATGAATCGAAACTTTTTTAAATTAGCTTACAAAAATGTCACAAAAAAACTAAAGTGGAGTTAACAGAACTGGGAACTCGAAATTTAACTTGGTAGTTTTAAAGTTATTTGTTAAAATAAATGACATGAATGTGGAAACAATAAAAGGTTATAGTTTTTTGATAACTGTTTGATTCCATTTCGTCTTTTTTTAAAGAAAAAACACGTGAGGAGTAAAACTTACTTTAGTTTACAATAAAATGCATTACACTCGAAAAAACAATACGGGGAAGAATGACAAAACTTTCCATCTGGGTGAGGTTAAAGCAATAGTAGTTTAAACGGCCACTATCGTTGTTGAGGGAGGGCTTTGATGTCGGCAATTTGTAAAGATTCTAAAATATTTAAGTTTGGTTTGTATTTTTATGTTTGGGTTAGTATGGAAAAATTTGTGTGATTGAAAGAATGTCCGTGCGTGGAGAAAATAGATTTCAAGAATAACAAAATGGAAAAGATATGAAAAATTTAAAATATAAAATAAAGAAAAAATAAAAAAAAAAGATAAATGAATTGTAAAATCAAATAAAAAAATAAAAGAAATAAGGAATAAGTATAATCAAAAACTTTAAATTAATGTTAGGAAAATGGAGAAAACACAAAAATGAAATAATGATAAAAAATTTCGAAAGATAAATTCAATGAAAATAAACCATTAAAAAATGAAGTAATTTATAAGAATAGCTATAAGAATAATAAATAAATATAATTTATAATATGTATTGAAACAATATAAGATAATTAAATGTAAATAAATAATTTTATTCGTAGTGAATTGAAATAAGAATTATCGTTATAAAAGATGTATTGGGGTCTATATATCATAAATTAACGATTCATATGGATTTTATAATTCTAATAGTATTATTCTTATTACCTTTTAAAAATTAACTTAATATAATTTTAAATTAAGGGGAGTTAGGTTAAATTAATAATATTTAAAAATATTATTGATGATAAATATTCAAAATTGGAATCAATTTATAATTGATAAAATAATTTAAATGTGGTCTGACATTATATAGAGGCAATTAAGAAATGTCATATATGTAAACATAGGTATACATGATTATCGTAATAATATATGTAATTATATTAATAATAGGTTATTATAATAATTAATCTTAATATAAAATGAATATTTATACAATAATAATTAATTAATAATTAAATATATGTTTTAAAATAATGAATAGCATTTGGCATCATTATTAATATATAGAATAAAAAACCATTAAGGACATCATTCAAATAATATTATAAAAAATATTAATAATAATTGAATATAATTATTAAATTTATATAATATTATTATATAATATTTATTAATATAATTGATATATTATGCTAATAAATAAAATATATTATAATATAAGATTGCAATATTAATGAATAATACTAATAATCAAAAAAAAAGAAAAAAAAAAAAAAAAAAAAAAGAAAAGATAAAAAAAAAAAAGATGAAAACATATATATAGTGAGTGAAAAAAAATAAACTAAAAAAGAAAATTTAAAAAGCAATAGAAAAGTTATGATTGAATAAATTCAAAAAAATTATGTCAATTAAATTAAAATTATTATATTGAGTAATTGATGAAAGGAGGTAGTGTAAGCAGAAAAATTTATTATTAATTATTTGATTTGATTTATGATTATAATATTTTGTAATAATTATATATTTAATAATAATTTAATTAAAATATGAATAATAACTATCAAAAAATTAATCAAATATTTTAATTACAATTATAATACATTTTATTTAATATGAAGTAATTATTGGAGTGGAATAAATCCTAATAATGATTAATATATGTTAGTGTGGGGGTTATTATAGGGGCGTGGGTTCACGTATAAGCGGGTGTTGAAGGGGAATTAGAGATTGAGTGTTGGTTCGTGTGGAAAATCAACCTAAGGCCGATCATAGTCGAGATGAGTTGCGAAAACTACTACTCCACAAACGCATCACAGCCGTTACAATGAATTTGTAAATAACAGAAGAGAGGAGCAGCGAGGGTGTTTTTTTCTTTATGGTATCAGATATAAGGATATTTTTAAAGGAGCAATTGTAACTAATTCAGAGTGACGATTTGTTGTAAAAGATTTTTAAAACGTGGGAAATCAATTAATAAGTAATTTAAAATGTTAAATAGTAATAACTTCTTCTAAACTCAGCATTTCTAAAAATTATTATGTTTGAGGGTGAGGAAAGTAAATGGGGTGGAGGGGACTCATATTCAGCAATTTTAAAGATTGTTAAGTAAAGTGTGGTGTGATGTAGTAGAGGGGAGGGAGAGGTTTTGAACGAAAAAATTTGACAAGAAAAAGTTGAAATTCTTATTAGTTATTATGGCTAGATGTGTAGCTCTGTATAAAGAGGCGTTCAAGTACTGCTTACATTTGAATTGCAAGGGGATATGGCTGAAAGAAGTGTAGAAGCCGTAGGCCCTAAAGTCTTTTGCGAAAAATTGAAGTGGAGAAATCTGATGAAGTTTTTCTAATGAATAAATCCAAAAATGGAGAGAGTACTCTCGAGCTCATCCTCTAGGGGTAAAAGTTATGTTGAGGTAAACTGTGAGTTACAGTATGTCGAAAAAATGAGGAAATTTTGTTTTTGTCATGTAAAAAGTAGGACGTGATCATCCATTATATCTTTTATAGAATATTTGGTTTTGAAGAAAGGGGGAGACAACTTTTCAAGCCAAATTGTTCGTGAGGTATATAGGTATCATTGTCGTAGGATTGACTTAATTGGAGTATGAGCCATAGCTAAGAATTAGTTTGTGCATACCAAATATCATTATAAATATAAAAATGTGTTCGTTCCGAAAGATCTCCAAAATTGTTTTATCATTTGCTTTATCCTAACCATTAATATTGTGATATTTAAACATAAAAAAATGTTATCTAGTAGGATGTTAATGGCATCATTAATGAAGATATTAGTATAAAGTGTGATTCAATGTCAAAACTAGTCATGAAATAATTATGTAGATTAATAGTGGAATAGCCACTAGTTTCTTGAATTGCCTACAGTACAAACCCACCTTATAAACATACGATAGTGACTGCCCGTGGTTAAACACTATTGCTTTAACCTTCCCGATGGAAAGTTTGTCATTCTGTAACCCGAATGTATATATTCGAGTGTAATGCATTTTTATGGTGTAGACGTTAAGTAGTATCCTCACGGTTTTTCTTCACTGAGTTTTTAAATTTTTTTAAAAAAGGTTATATCCTTCTCTATAATATATAAATACCGTTCATTCATGTCATTTTATTTTGTTAATATTTTTTAATATTTTCTAGTTAAATATTTCGAGTTATTCAGTTCTGTAACCCACTATTAGTTTTTTGTGAACATTTTGTAAGCTAGATTTAAACAGTTTTGGTTATGCTAATGAATTTCTTATATTTATATTGTAGAAATATTATAAAATTATTATTTATTAACCATTTATTTTATATTTATGTATTATTATATAGTCTTGAATGATGAATCATAGTGTCGAGTTCCGAAACGTCGTTTTTTCTTGTCAATAAAGTTTCTCTCCATGTCTTTGTCTAAAGCCCTAGATTTATAGTTAAGTTCTTTAAATTAAGATTTTATGTCATATGAATAAATTAATCAAATCTTATTTATTATATATAAACAAATTCATCAACTGCTACTATATTCCATTTTATCTAATATTCATAAATTATTATAATTATATATTAATATATATATATTATATATTATATATATATATATATATATATATAGGGTTGCAAAGTCATTTCGATTGAGCAATTTTAAAATATAAAAAATGTAATTTGGAAGATGACATAGAATGATGACATGTTGTTATACTCAAGGTTTGGAGTCCTTACCATTTTTAATCCTTAAGTGTCTGAAAAATAATTCTCAAGATGCCCCCATTATTCAGCAACACAATCTTGAGTGAGTGAGCGTTTCTCTTGAAGTTCTTGAACAGCACGTTCACACATTATACGTGGTATATTGCGGTTGACTTCTTCAACAATTCGCTCCCTTAGCTCTGGTAGGGTGTGAGGGCGACTTTTAAACACCTTTTCTTTCAGATATCCCCACAGAAAGAAATCGCAAATGCTCAAATCAGTTGAACGTGCAGGCCACCCTACATCACCCCTCAGAGAGACCAGACGTCCGGGAAACATTCTTTCCAAAACAGTGAGTGAGTTTCGGGCTGTGTGAGCTGTAGCCCCATCTTGACGGAACCACAAGTCCCCCAATCCCAAACCTCAACAATCTCTTCCATTTTTGAATGCACGAAAGTGACATAACGTTTCATGGTGACATAACGTTCGGAATTTACGGTACAGTCACTCTTTCCTTCCTCAAAGAAGTAGTGGGGCTTATAACACCAAAACCGTATGAATACGTTAGTTCGATGGAAAATATGTAGTTGCCTATTTCATGGTATTAACTTGGGTTAATTTTAATTGGCCAGAATAAGAATTTAGACGAGAAATTTTCTTATTGACACAGCCCTCAAACACAGGTATGAAATATGCTCGGTCGCTTACTGAAGAAGGCTGACTCGGGAGGGATCTGTCAAGCATTGCGCACACATATCTCGGGCGGTTTTACATAATCTGTTTGCTTCATTTCCTGAGCCATCATTATTTTAAATGGATATGACATGTAAACCATATGCAGAATGTCTGCATCAAAATCTATCTCGGTCGGAAATTGCCCAATAGCAACAGAATGCCGTCGGGCAGAGCGTCGAGGCGACTGCACTACCGTTGCTCTTACTCGTTCCACATTTTCTGGTTTTCTGATGGATCTTGCTTAGCCATTTGTATCTGAGTTTCGTAGTGTACTACTCAGTTGTACTCTAATTGTCTAACCAGGACCGAATTGCGTTTTTCTGAGATATACGAATTCGTTTACAAAAGGAATTGTTGAATCCATCGCCGAAAGCATCATTTGTGTGCTTACACAGGAATCTGTGTTTTTATAAAACGCAATAGACTTATTTTATATCCTCAACGACACAAAGCTAGCGCAAAATGTCAAACCTCCCGATCGTCTACACCATTTCGATTACATAAAAATTGGATAATGTCAGGCTGGAAGAAATACAGAAGGACCTACGAACATCTGCCTCCCGACCACCCCCACAGGGAACCACCCAAGAAACTTGACTCAATGTTATCCGCATTATAAATTATATATATTATTGATATATAATATATGTATATATATAATATATATATATATATAATAATTATAGATATATATATATATTATATTATATATAATATTATATATATATATATAATAATATTTAATATATAATATAATATATAATATGATTATCATTAAAATTATATAAAATATAATATATAATATAATAATATATATGTAAATAATTATATTATTAATTTATATATATATTATATTAATATATATATAATATTATATATGTGAAATTATATGTAAATATATATAATATTATATATATTATAATTTAAATATATTAATATATAATATAAATTTATATATATATATAATATAATTAAATATAATAATTTTTTTGTTATAATTTGTTATGATATAATATAATATTAAATATGTGGGTATATGGAAATGAATGATGTGTATTTATTATTAATATTATATATTAAAATATTAATAAATATAATATAATAATAATCTAAATAATATAATATTAATATTATTAGTATATTTAAAAATATATAATTAATAATTAATAATAATATAATAATGTAATGGAATATTATGAATGTAATATTAATATTACTATATAATATATATATAATTTTAATAATTATTACATATAAGTAATGTTATATTATTTTAATTATATTAAAATAACTATAATAATAATTAATGAAATTAATAATAATAATAATATATAAGTATTATGTAATATTATGTAAATATTTAATTAATCTCAAATATTATTATTATTATTATAATATAATAATTTAAATAAGAATAATAATATTATATTATATAATAAAAAATATTATATATTTATAATAATAATATAATTATATAAATGAAGATTATAATTATAATATATATGAATAATATATTTATAGATATTAATATGAGTTAAATTATAATATTATTAAAACAAAATTAATTTATTAAAGATTTATTATAGTATTTTATAAAATGTAAAATAAATAAGATATAATATATTAGTAAAATATAGAAAATTATAATAATA
>JABUQX010135401.1:7500-10000 GCA_015478945.1 Trachelipus rathkii
GGATCCGGATCCGGATCCGGATCCGACTAAGGATTCTGCACTATTTTAAAATTGTTCAGTACGTTTTCTGGCAATAACTTTTCACCTAAAAAATATTTTTCGAAAAAATTTCATACTCCGGCTCAGACTCCGGCTCCGATCCTACTCCGGATCCGGATCCAACTAAGGATTCTGCACTATTTGAAAATTGTTCAGCATGTCTTCTGACAATAAATTTTTTACCTAAAAAAATATTTCCCGAAAAAAATTCATACCCAGAATCTAGCTCCGGCTCTGGCCAGGGCTCCGGCCCGGGCTCCGGCTCTGACTTCAGCTTCAGCTCCGAATCCGACTAAGGTTTCTGCTCTTTTTGACAATTGTTCAGTACGTCTTCCTGCAATAAATTTTTCACCCAAAAAAATTATTTTTCCAAAAAATTTCATACTCCTGCTCCAGCATCGACTCTGGCTTCGCTCCGACTCCGGATCCGGATCCGGATCCAACTAAGGATTCTGCACTATTTGAAAATTGTTCAGCAAATCTTCTGGCAATAATTTTTCACCCTAAAAATTTCCAGAAAAAATCATATAGCTCCGGCTCCGGCTCCGGCTCCGGCTCCGGCTCCGCCTCCGGCTCCGGCTCCGGCTCTAACTTCGGCTTCGGCTCCGGATCCGACTAAGGATTCTGCACTATTTGAAAATTGTTCAGTACATCTTCTTGCAATACATTTTTCACCCAAAAAATTATTTTAAAAAACAATTCATACTCCGGCTCCGGCTCCGACTCCGGCTCCCTCCGAATCCGACTAAGGATTCTGAAATTTTTGAAAATTGTTCAGCACGTCTTCTGACAATAAATTTTCACCTGAAAAAATATTTTGTGAAAAAGTTCATACCCAGGATCCGGATCCGGATCCGGATCCGGCTCTGACTTCGGCTTCGGCGGCTCCGGAACCGACTAAGGTTTCTGCACTATTTGATAATTGTTCAGCACGTCTTCTGGCAATAAATTTTTCACCTAAAAAATATTTCTTGAAAAAAATTCATACCCAGGATCCGGATCCTGGTCCGGCTCCAGCTCCGGCTCCAGCTCCGACTTCGGCTCCGGATCCGACTAAGGTTTCTGCACTATTTGAAAATTGTTCAGCACGTCTTCTGGCAATAAATTTTTCATCTAAAAAATTATACCCTGGATCTGGCTCCGACTTTGGCTCCGGCCCCGGCTTCGGCTGCGGCTCCGACTTCGACTCCATTTATTTGACTGAGTAAAATCCGAAGAATGGGTGGGAGGTTGAGAATATGAAAAAAAAAAAATAAATTTTCTATAATTATAAATAAAACATTTTTTTTATCATGAACCTCGAATTGCAATTTTGACTGGAATTGAAATTTTTTAGCTCGACACCTCTTTAAATAAATTTCAGTATCTAAAAAAACATTTAGAATTTTAAAAAAGTAATTAAAAAATGATATTCAGGAGGAATTTTTCAAATAATCTAGATAATAAAATTTTTTTTAAAATTTTGATTTCGGGTTCAAAAAGTAGGGGGTCTTAGGATAAAGCTCCCCTTGCTACAATCTATTAATATAATTGTGTTACCAGAGTGAGGAACGGGGACCCAACTCAAATGCACCCCACCAACCTCTTTCCCCAACCTTCTCATTTAATGAAAGAGATTTTACAATGGATTATATACTTTTTGTACTAGTATTGAAATTCAAATATAGGAAGGTTGTGCTTGAGAAACATCAATTTTTCTGCCTTTCCTGCTGAGAGTCTGTTTCTCTTTTCATCATATATTAGCCCACCATTGCTAAATACTCTCTCACTTGGAACACTAATTGGAAGACAGGCCAAGTATTTCCTTGCAAGTTTACTCAAGAGTGGGTAAATATTTTGCTTAACTTTCCACCAACTGATAGAATCTCATTTTAATTTTGTCGTTTTTCTTGTTGATAGTTTTCAATCATTTGCACTACATCTTTTGGTAGCGTAGAGTTCTTTGACGGGTGAGGATGCTGTTTTCCAAAGAGACACGAGTATTTATTCTTGAACAGTATTTAGCTTGTCGTTCATATGCACGTGTTAAAAATACATTTAGTGACAGATATCCGGATGCAGCAGTGCCTAATAATTTGACAACAACGAGATTAATTGTCCGTTTCCGGGAAAATGGTTCTGTTGCTGACAGGAAGAGTGTCGGCAGACCTACCATTTTGACTACGGCTAAACTGGCGGAGCTTCGGATAGTTATGCTGCGTTCGCCTATAAAGAGCCTGCGGAGACTTTCAGTAAACTCCCAGTTGTCATACGGAAGTGCCATAAAGGGAAAAATTATGTTTAAGGGTATATATATAATATATATATTATATTATTATATATATATATATATATAATATATATATATAATATAATATATATATATATATTATTAATAATTATGTATATAATATATATTTATATATATATATAATATATATATATATTATACTTATATATAATTATATATATATATATATAT
>JABUQX010135402.1:0-15646 GCA_015478945.1 Trachelipus rathkii
TACGCTAACCCAAACAGAAGTGAGAGAAAAGGGACAAGTAGAAAATAGAGAGACGAAAGATGACATAAAAAATGAGGAAGAAGCGGTGCTAGGGAAAGAGAGAGAGAAAGAAAAAGAGGAAGATATAGCGCTTTGCTCAGGAGGAGCTAGTGCACCATTAAATGTTTGTATGGAAAACAAAGAGGAAAAAGAAGATAAGTCTCAGACCCAAGTATTTGCAGGTAGAAAAAACAATATAGAAAAGCCATGCTCGATAGTAAAACCAATGCCTAGGGAAAGCACAGCTCCCCGTGCAAAATGGTCGATAGAAGCTATGATGGAATTCGTCAGCTATAAGGAAATTAGAGACATTCCATTCCCTGTATTTACACAGGAAATAAAACGTTTAATTGATACCTATCAAAATTTAGCTATGATTGAGCCTTTAGGGAGTTTGTTCGAGAAAAAAAATCAATTAAGCATTGCATTGATGAATGTGCCAAATTATATCCCCAGGAGATCATTCGGAACTAGAGCAATTTTAGAAGCTGACTTATTAATGTAATGGAATTTGTGCTACAAAAATGATCCTTAGAAGAAATGCCACTCCACCCATTTGGGAAGAAGAAAGATCAGAAGATGGGAAAGAAGATCAGAAGATATGGAAGGATGAGAGGAGGCATATAGAAGATCATCAGTGCTTCGCTGCTGGTCGAGCAAAAGTCAGAGACTTCAGCCGAGAAAGAACCAAAACGCCAGAGATGGTTTAAAAAGATTAATGGCGTAGAAAATCAAAACAATAACGGAGAACAGAGGAAAAATTAACTTCCCGCTCAAAGGCCATTTCGACTAAACAGAGATAACTGAAACAGAAGCAGAATTGTCGAACACTCGAAGATCGATGGAGAATGTCACCAAGAGAGATGAGCAATATGGATAAAATAACAATCGCTTTTGAGGAAAATCAAAGAGGAATAGAAGTAACCGGGGTTTTAGATTCTGCCGCGCCTGTCTCTATGATCACTAGGGATACCTTCGAAGCCTTAAAAGAAAAGGAAAAGGTAGAGGTTTACCATCACCATTTAGATTAAAGGGTTTAAATGGGCTGCAACCGAGACAATATCGACAGGTAGGAATTTGCTTCAATTTATCAGGAAAAATCCAACACACCAAATTTTTATTGCATGAATTGATTCAAGAAAAATGGCAAGTATTAATAGGAACTAATATTATTAGTCATGAATGTGCTAGTTTGAACCTCTTTAAGCGCCAAATGACCGTTTGTAGCGAAGGAAAAATTGTACAAATCCCGCTTTTCATCATCAGCGAACCAACTCGGAGGGAAGGGTTCGGCCAGGTACAGGTAATGAGAACCTTTAATCTGCCGTCCCCAAGGAACGAAGCTTTAAGCTCCGCAGAGCTACACCTAAGAAGGTATGACACCCCAAAACCTTTCGCTCCGCTGGTAATTTAGAAGGAGGAAGCGACAAGAGAGAGGGATGTGAGCGAATGAAGAATTATAAATGCAGTGTAGTAGAGAGATGAGGCGGAGAAAGAGAAATTTGATGATTTGCCGGAGTAACGGGAGGTGAGCAAACATATATCATGGGTAATAATTATAGTATATATTATATATATATTATATATACTATATATATATATATTATATATGTATATATATAATAGTATTACATATATGGTATAAGGCACCCCAAGAATGTCTAAATCGAAAAGATTGACAGCGTAGATAGCCCGGTGCGTGTCTTTAAGTTAGAGTAAGCTCACCCCTTGTAAAGAAAATTCTCAGAACTCGTTCTCGTCCAATCTTTTTATATATAAGTAGTATATATATGATATATATATATATAATTTATTATAATAGTTATATATATATATCATTATTTTTAAGTATCATGTATTTTGGTAGATTAATGTTATATAACCCGCGCCGGTAGCCTAGTTGCATAATATGCGTGTATTGTCATGTTTAAGGGTATAAGTAGAAATAGTTAGAGAGTATGAGAATCTATGATGCAATGATTTTTAAAACTGTAATATTCTAGTATTAGCTT
The DNA here is from genome assembly GCA_015478945.1 of Trachelipus rathkii. Classification (NCBI taxonomy): domain Eukaryota; kingdom Metazoa; phylum Arthropoda; class Malacostraca; order Isopoda; family Trachelipodidae; genus Trachelipus; species Trachelipus rathkii. The sequence goes on from JABUQX010135402.1 coordinate 2,052, forward strand.
CCTTCAAGAACTAGTTTTGAATTAATCCCTATATTCTACCAGAATTAACTGAAATTTCATTAAATTTAAAGAGTAAATTCATTAGTTTGTCTTTATGAGTATTTGTTTGTCGTAAAGTTTAAAAGTAAGTAAGATGATCCGTCTTCATAAAATTCAGAAGAGAAGTAAAACTATTACTCAATCAAAGGTGACGTTTTAAAATCATGCAGCCCGATATAGATATGTTTCAACAAATTTAGAGTATATTATATTAATCTAGTGTGATAGTATTATATAGTAATATTTGCATTTATATAATAATATATAATATGATATATATATATATGATAGGTATATATTATATATTTAGATATATAGTGTGAGCTGGGTTGATGGAATGCATGGAATATCCTTAGAACAGCGCTTTAACATATAGGGATGCTTTTAGTTTTGATCTAATTTTTAAAGCTTGGTTTATTTAATTTCTGAAAATTTTAGAGTCAGAAGAGAGTGAAAAAATAAGGGTTTGAATAGATAGATGCATTTTCCTATGATAAAATATTAAAAGTCTGGCATAAACAGTTCGAGTCTTTGTAGTTTGTAAGTTAACCCCAGAGGTAAAGGGTTGAGTAAGGCGGAACCCTTACAGCCTTGAGAGACCTCTAGAAGGGGCCCCCTGAAGTCTTCATGATAGTAGTAAATCCCATCCGCCATGGTATACAATAAGTCTTAGGAAAGCATGTCGGATAAGCCGAGGAGAAGTCTCGTCTATCCCCATCTGCGGATCTGGATACACTATATGTTGCATGCGTTAAGACCTCTGCGCGCGGCGCACAGGCACTTGTTGAATGTGTTTACTGTTTTGCTAATAATCTTTTATTTATTTTAGAAAAGGGAGAAGTCAATTTGGTTTTCCAGACAGATATCTGATCAAAGGCCGAGGATCGAGCTATTCAGATAATAAAGAAGGAGGAAAGAGAGAGAGAGGAATGAGGTTAGATTCAACACTGTGAACTGAAAAGAATTTATCAATAGGAGAATCTCCAAGTTGTGTTGTTTGATATCACATTTATTTGATAGTATTCTTTTATAGCCTGATGTGATAAGTTTAATTTTTTTTTCTATATATAGTGATACGTATAGTATATAAGCTAGTGATATAGATAATATAGGGGAGATATATAGGATATATAGTATATAGATATATCGATTGAACCATAGGCGGTTTCGTTTTTGGCGAAAAATAACATTGTACTGGTCGTCGAGAATATTTCCAGTTTGTCTTTAATGTTTTGTATAGAATTAACGATGTAGGAATCCGGAATAAGTGAGGGGCGGCGAGCATTGTTGATGTGGTTATTTGTTCTTATGTTTGCAGTTGTAGTTGGAAGATAGGGAAAGGGGGTGAAGAGATGTGGAAGAAGAGGGCGTGGCACGACGTAGTTACGAGTTTCGGCTTTAAGAAGAAATAATAGGGTAGAACACACGAGTGCAGGTGGATAGTTCAGAGGCCATTGTTGAGTCAAGTCTTCAGTTTGACGGAAGAAGAATCGTAAGTCGAGGTAGGCCATAAGAATTCGGAAACGGGCAATTGCGGAGATTGGAAAAGCGCAAGGTACCCTCAGAAGGAACTTACGATTGACGAGAGTTAAGTTTCGGAACGTTAGACGAGTGGTTGCTCACGCCCGGCGGTCTTGTGGAGAGGTAATTGAAGAGAAGGATTTTAATGTGAGACACGATGAGTGTCTTAACATCGTAGGACGAGTAGGAGAGAGGGAGAAGATATGTCATTGCCGAAGGATCGTTAAGATAAATAGCATTGGAGTCTGAAGAAGTACCTGAAGATGAAACAGACTTAATAAGTTTGATGATGATATAAGATGTATATATATCATAGTTAGAAGTATATACTAAATAAGTATATATATAGTAGTATATATAGTACTATATAATATATATATATAAGTAATAGTAATATATAATATATTATATAGGTAAGTATATATATATATATTGGTCAGTATGAGCGAAAATTTGGATATATAAGGATTCTTTGTATAAGACATTTTGAATAATAATGCATTTCTGTTAAAAATATTGCAGTTTTTTTCAGTTGGATTAAGAAAGTTTATTAATCTTCAAGTTGGTTCATATGTTTGATCGCTCGCAATATGTGGTCATGAGTTTTCTAGATATTTGCATGATTTTGCTCATCGTGGAATTGTTGTCCATATGCTAGGTAGATATTACATAAAATTAAGAGCCATGTTTAGGAATTTCTGATGGGTAAACGGACGAGAATGTAGAACCAACGGAAGCAGGTCACAAAGCATGCACACTAAAGGTTGCCTCTGTGGTATCGCCTACACACTCTTATGGAAGGTTTACGAGATCTGCTTGAATTGAAGGATTCGTTACCTGTGGCCATCTCAGTTTGCCGGTAGCTGGGATATATAGCGAAGTGGAGAGATCACAGGAACAGGAAACAGTACAGCTTGAGTGCGCGAGTAATTTAGGAAGAGTAAATCTCAAGGATTGTTGGCAGATAAAGTCGCGTTTATATTTAGTTGTATATTTTAGTAATGTGTGGGGCATTTAAGACAGCGTGGGATAATAGGTTTGGACTTAGAGATTGATTAGCATAGTTGATTAGGTTCTATAGGTCCTGTAAACGCTTTTTCTCTAGTATAAATCTTGTTGGGTTTTGCTGCAATTGTCAGAGCCACCGTCTGACAATCGTAATGAGAGGCGATGCAGAGTAATGGAGGATCGAGAAAGGGACGAAAGAATACACTGCCGGAGAAAAAAATGGGGAACGTAGTATGGGGGAGTTGCTTTGTGTGAGTGGACAACTCCAATGTTAGGGCAATATATAGCTATAGGAAATCGAGCGAAAAGGACAGACCAGCAAGTGTTCCATGAGACTGTTAGCGGATTAGAGAAATATTTTGCAATATATTAGGCACATATTCTATTTTGCTGTACTCAGTTTTGGATTACGAATTTTAGGCTGTATAGCTCGGATGATTGTATAATTAGTAGAGAGGAACCGACATTTATTTCACAGATTCTTCTGAATAGACGATGATGTATATATTTTTTTGGATCTAATAATTAAGGAGAATAGGAAGAAGAGAGATGTGACACTCTTAGCTTAGTTGATCAATAGTTGGAAATAGTGCAGCATTTTGTTCAGAAGAGGTTCACTTCTTTTTTTCTTTCGATAGGATTAAATGTCGGAATGATCTCATCAGTGACGAATTAAGTAAAAAAAAATTAGGGAAAATTTTAACTTTTTCAGTTTATTGCTGTATTTTGCTTTATTTTTTAGCATTTCGTGTTAGCTTTTCAACCAACGATTAGTTCTTTTTAAATTTTGTCACGCATTTTGATCCAAAGTTTCGAGAAGTTGGAGAGATATTTTACTAGTGTAACGATGGAAGGAGAATGAAGTTTGAAGAAGTATTCAGGAGATACAGAAACAAGATCAGAATCAGAGCGACTAGAAAGATAATCGTATTGGGTTGGAGAATAGTCCAGTAAATAATCTAACATATAGTTTTGTGCATGTCATTTGTTCTTATTTTGTTTTAAATATGATTTTAAGGATGTACTTTCGACAATCGATTTTGTTAGAGAGTTTTAACAATTGGGTTGGAGAATAGTTCAATTTTCTTTTTGTTCATATTTAGACTGGATTAGACGACGATCGTCATTATTTTAAGCAAATTAGCTTAGAGTAGTATATATTCTCTAAAATTTAAGAAGATTAGTCGAGATTAATACCTATTCATAAGAACTCTAATCTTAGAATTTAGATGTAACTTTGATAGATCTTAGAATAGATTAATTCAATACTAGTTTGTACTCATTTTTGTATAAAGAAACTTTTAGGTTTTAAAGAAAATGTACTTACGATAAACGATTATCGTTCGGACAGCGTTAGAGTCTTTTGTTCGGCAGTAAAGGACGTAAGAGGTAGAGAAAACCCAACATAGAAAATGCTTAAGGTTCTTTTCCTTGTTGAAGATAAGCATACGAAAAGAGAAGGGATGGCCTAAAGTTGTGAAGTCTTATTGTCGACCGTAGTTGGCGTACCAAGCTCCACGGAAAATAGATGAAAAGAACCAAAGCTAAAAAATGAAATTACGTTTGTACGATATACTTTAAGGAATTTTTTTTTTTCTTACATTGCTTTGTATTCAATTTGCTTGTTAACTTTTAAGAGTAACCGCCAGTATAATATTCGAATTGTTTCATAGTTATGAACTTTTTAATTTCATTTAGGTTATCATATCGTTCCTTACAACAAATAATAGAATTTATTGTAAGTTCCCATAAGCTACAAGCTTGGAACTTTTAAAGGTAAAAAAGGAGAAATAGCCGTAAGCATTAGGCAAAATGGAGGTTATAGCGAAGCTCTCAGATGCCTATCTTTGCTTTATAAATAAGTAAATGACACTAAAATCTAGCGAGAGGACACAAGAAGGCTACAGGAAGACTTAAGTTCTCACTCCGGCAGATATATAACATTGTTGTTTGAGATATTAAGGGAACGTTTTGTATAAATAATTAAGCGGTTTTTATGTAAATAAGATACTTAGTTAGCATTAAGATATTTTTTTTTTAAGTCCAGAGGACACATAATTTAGGTTTTGATCGAAATTTTTTATACCTTTCATGCCGCATATGTATATTCCACGCAGAAACTTAGATAGATAAGTGATTTTAAATGATAAAAAATTTGGAAATTTTTTTTTTTGCCGGTGTAAGTTATTTTATCAATACCTACCTACGATTTTCATCGTCGAGGGGGGCCCGGATTTTCATTGTGGAAATAAATTCGAAAAGAAAAGATTTTCTTTAAAAAAAGATATAAAATATATATTTTTTAATGTTTAAGTGTTAATACTAACAGTTGTTTTAAACAGTAGTGTTGTCAAAAAATATAAATATGACTAACATTTATTTAGTAGCACAATCATATCTTTGAAGATTGATCTGCAATACTAATAGCTTTTGATACTAATATTAAAAGGGATGTTTTGAAATGCTAACAATGGGTCTCATCGATTAACATTTTCAAATCATTTTTTCATAGCCGTATACTAACGTCTAAAAAGAAAAAAAAGGGTTTTGCAAACATTGTTTTAGCCTCTTACTTCTAGCTTGTAAATTGTAGTGCATGATTGTGAGATACTTGCGCTGAGAAGGTGAGAAAATGGATCTATTAACCCTCTCTGCTTTCGGATATATATTATATATATATATATTATATATATAATAATATATATATATAGTATAAAATATATGATATTTATATATATATATATATAGTAAGATATATATATATATATATAAGTGATTCCGAGTGTATTTGCTTTCCGTTACTCCCAGCTAGAGAGCAAACAACATTGGAGAGGTATCCGAATCCACCTTCCCTCAATTAACATTTTCAAATAACTTTCTTATAACTTCATACTAATGCTTTTAGAATTAGTTTTCTTTTTAACAATGTTACTACTAACCTTAAAAATAAAACTAGTGCTTAACTGTCGTAATAACATTTATAATAATGTTTGTTTGTCGTTTATGTAACATGTAAGATTTTAAAAGAAATTTTGATAGTCTGAATGGTATACGAATGAAACTAAAGTCCAAAGAACCTAAGCAGGGTAAAAAGCTTTAACATAATCTTGTTCCTTTAAATCAATACACGAATGTCACTGATTTTTAACTCCAGTTAACGACCAAATGTCTAGGCCAGTATAAGTGGAAACTAGTCGTTAATAAAAATAGGGAAATCAAAGAAAATAACTTAACAAATCACGGATTGACCAGTACCAAATATATTTTTAGGTCAAAGTGATTAACCAAAGATCATAATAATCCGAAAGAACGTTTTAATTTTCTTGTAGATAGCAAAAAAGGGAATCGGAAATTTAATAAACTAACTCGTATCGTTAGGAGAGACACCACATGAGTTAGAACCACACATTATCCCCATGCTATATATCTATTTTTCTTTCTTTATTTTTTCTTTGTAAATCTAAAAAACAAAACAAAGATACATTCTTATAATGCTTCCATAAAACACTGAGTTGGATTCCAGTTGTTTTCCAAACTATTTTTTGTTTCAACAATACTTTCTTCAGAGAAGATTTCTCGTGGAATCTATGATAGAAATTTTCATTATTCCTTTTGTTTCGATGTTTCGACATTCAGCCAGAAGTTTTAGTACAACTAGAACTCCTTCTTTTTCATGTCCAATACTCTTGTTCATTTCCTCAGGATTTGTTCCTTGAGATAGGTGAAATCGTTTTTTCCATAATAACCAGTTCTCATTTCCGGCGAGGGAGACTGTATAGTGAGTCAATACTAACTTCGTTAGTATGTATCGATGGAAAAAACTCACAACGAAAGAATTTCGAAGTACGGCGTCTACCTGACGACATGCTTCAAATTCCGTTGCAAGGGAGAGCGGTTTCTCACGCTCTCTTATTGGCTCTTCAACATTTACCTGGCATAGAAACGGTACAGGCTCGATCCTGTCCCTTCCTTCTATTTTCTTACTTTCTTTAACTAGAAACACCACAAGGGTGGAAATCCTAAACGGTAAGAACCATGGCCTTGTAGCTATGACGCCTTACTTGCAATAGCCGCAGGTCTGGGCATCTGAGGTAAGCTTGAGGACGCTCATTCCGCGTTCTCTATTCAACTGGTGCAGTTAGTAATCGTATTGCTATAGTGGAAACTATTTTATAAAGGGGTTTAAAAGATATCTAAAGTAATTAAATAAATATTTTATAGAAGGGTTCAAATATCTAACGTAACTCATAGAAATTAAATAAAGAGGGAAACTCATAACGCGATAAGCGTATACTCTTAAACATATATATATATAATATACGTATATATATATATAATAGTATATATAATATATAAATGTATATTATATATATATATATATATATATATATATATATATATTATATATTATATATATATATAATAATATATATATATATATAATATATATATATATATATATATAATATATAATATAATATATATGTATTTAATTGAATATCTAATTATTTAGATCAAAGACTCATTTATAATCTTTGCAGAAAAGCAAACGAAATGTAATCAATAAGACATAAACTGTGTGTGTTGTGAGATGGTGCCAGTGAATTGGAAAATCTTATCCTTGCCTATTCAGATGGATCCTCCTCGAATGTTTAAGATGAAGTCATAAATTAAAGATGGGAGGTAATGATCCAGCGAAAATGATATAATTTTTATTGATAATGTCATTGATCACTTGTTAACCAAGATTGGAAATAATATATAATTAATCAATTAATAATAATAATAATAGATAATAATAATATATATAATATATAACTATCATAATAATAATATATAATAATATGATCAAATTATCACTAATTATTCTTACTATAACTATGATGTATAATGACTAGGCAGGATGATTGTTGTTATCAATATTATATTTTTTAGGTTTTTCTTATTCTTATTCTGAACCTGTTGCATCACTCGATTTGAATTGGATGGTGAGATGTGGGTAATGAGTGAATGGATTTTAGTTTAACGTGTATTTCTTTTCTATGCCATAATTTGTACTGTGACTTTAATATAGATTGTTTAATGTGTTTCTAATTACTCCTTCTTTATCCTCTGGTGTTGTTTAAAAAAGACTGTTTATATACTATAAATTAGGAGTGAAAACCCTCCCCAACAAGTAACGCTGATAAAGTGAGAGCCTTTATACAACTAGAATATTAAGAGGTGAGAATCCTCATTTGCAAGGTTATTTTACTTCATGGTGTCACTTAGGAATAGGCATCTGATATCGAAAGACTTTAAGCGGGCGTCCCGATGAATTCCATAAAGGTGGGGGAAGAATCATTAGCTTCACCACCATTAGTTGGTATAAGTCGTCAAAGGAAGAACCTTCAGGTACGCAATTAAAACATTCATCGTAGTTGATACAGAACCTAAAACAGATAGTTGAGTAAGTGAAATAAGAAGAAAGGAGAATAAGGAAACTAAAAACTAACGACACAATAAAAAAGAAAAGAAATCAAGAAGAGAAATATCTATATAATATTATATATATATATATATGATATATATATATAGTATATATATATAATATATATATATTAGTATATAATATATATATATAGTATATATGATATAATTATATATATAATTATATATATATTATAGTTCGAATTATACCAGCTATTGATTTTTTCACATCCTACGTCAGGCATGCTTCAAAAGCGCCAAAATTGACTTTTTTCTTTATTATTTATCGTATAACACTCAACTTTTTAGATATAATTTCCGTTGCTTTCTTATTCATTTATATCTTTGATAAGGAGTCGCGAGTTGAATTATAAATACTATTTTGAAATATGATCCATCCATTTTTTTTTTTTTTTTTTTGGAAGAAAATACTGTTGTTCTGTTAAGTGTGTTTATCGTTTTTCCCCTTTTTATTCTTCTTATGATTAGTGGTTTAAAAAATATGTAATAAGTGGAGACTCTCGGCCATTTTACCTTAAAAGCTATATATATGATATATATATATATTATTATATATATATATATATATATAATAATATAGTATATAGTATAGTATATATATATATAGTATATGATATATATAGTACTAATATATAGGACCTGTTATGTTTAAGACTCCGTCAGTTTTTGATTTTTTTTTTGTTTTTTTTTCATAATTGTCTAGTATAGTGATCTTAACATTCAATTTAAGGGGTGACGGACAGATTCATAAATAGTATAGGACAGTTAGGTTTATACGACTGCCGTCTAGTTTTAATTTTTTTTTTTTTTTTTAACTAAAGCAATACCAAGGGTAAAGCCGCCAAGATTGGCAGAGTCGTGGTCCTCTCGGCCTTTCCCGGGTGAACGACAGGGTAGGACTTTTCCCCCCCTCCGGGGAGGTCTCCGGAACCCCCGTCTTTGGTATTTGGGTGTCGCGGGGGTTCCCCGCCCTCTCCCCTACGGGGTATGGAAAACGGTCCCCCCCTCTGTCCCTCTTTTTTGATCTGAAATTTGTTTTTTTTTTTTTTTTTTTAATTTTTAAGAAAAAAAGAATTTTTTTTTTACATTGGTGTAATAACTTTACACCGCTGATTCCAATATTAATTGTTTTTCTGTAGTGTTGTACTTTTCGAGATATTTAATTTATGAAAACAAAAAAAATGTTTTGTGTGTGCGTTTTTTTTGTTTTTGTTAACAATCTTATAATATAGCTTTTATCCTTGATTTCAAATAGCTGTAGAATGTTTTCTGTAAGGTGTCGTACTTTTCGGATATTGCTTTAAATTTTATTGATATAAATGTGATTTTTAAATTATTATTTGTGTAAAATATTTCGAACTTTTTGAATCATGGTCCATCACCGCCCTGAAGATCATGAGTTATGTCAAATATATTGTTGCGAAAAAAAAAAAAAAATCAAAAATGAACGGAAGTCTTAATTATACCCGCTACTATATATATTATAACTATATTATATATTTAGTAATAATTCTATCTATAGTCATAGATTTTTTTTTTATGTATACATAGTTTTTAATTCTAAAGAATTAATGATATATATAATATATAAATATTATTATATATATTATTTTTTTTTGTTACAGTTAACAACCACCACTCACGGCTAAAAGCCGCTAATCGTAGAGGGGTGTGCCTCAATTTTTTGTCTGAGCAGGACTGGCCAAGAAGAGAGCAACACAACTCAGAGTCCGACCAGTGACGAACCTGGGTCTTTTCGCTTAGTTGGGCGAATGCTCTAACAGCTGAGCTCCCGGACGCCATTTTGGTGCTTGATTCATTCCTTCTTGACTATACGAGCCGACTCCCCGACGAATGTTCATTCTTCTTATCTTCTTATAATAACTAACTAAATCCAAAATGAGTGTTGGTCCACCTTTGATTAATTTGAATAGATATATACTTATATATGGTAAAAGTTATTAAAGCGCCCACACGAAACGGAGCTCGGATCTAAAAAAAAAAATTTTTTTTCACAGGTAGCCTCTTTGATACATAATAAATAGACGTTTAAGGGTCGAAATGAAAAAAAAAAAAATAAAAAAAAATAAAATAAAATCATATCTCAAAAGACTACAATAAGCTCAGTGCGAAAAGGAATACATTTCTGGAAATCCTGGTAAGATTTTACATAGAAATGTAATTAAGAGAATACCCCAAGGGTATTCCGCACCGATGGCAGGAGTCGGCGTCTCTCGCCTTCCGGGGACTGACGGGGTAGGAATATTTTTCCCCAATCCGGGAGGGTCTCCGTATTAACCTGCCCCTCTTTGTATGTTGGGTGTCGGCGGGGGTTCTCCGCCCTCCCCTACCGCGGTGATGGAAAACGCCCCCTGTGTTCCCCGTCGCTCGAGCCCCTAACATTGCCGTGTAATACCTTTACAAATATCATATATTCGCCCCTAGAACAGGTAAGAAAAAAAAAAAAAAAAAAAAAAAATTCATTTCGATCCTAGAAACATCTTATTTATGTATCATAGATGCTACCTTGAAATTTTTTTTGATCCGACCCCCCGTTCCGTGTGGGCGTTAAGTTAACTTTGTCCTATTATATATATATTATCTATATATTTATATATAATTAATATTATATATTATATATATATATATATATATATTATATATATATATATATATATACTAGGTCAGCATCTCGAAAAGGCCAGGCATGATGAACGTAAAAAACATACAACGGTACACGAAATAAAATATATATTTTATTAATCAGGAGAATTTTTATCCTCAAGAAATTAATAATAAAAAATAAAAAAAAAATGACTCGGCTTTTTAAAATTAATATTGTTAAATGTTGAAAATTTAGGTTTTTTGAGAAATCGATACATGCATCGCTTATCTTCGACGGAATCAACAAAGGGCAAATGTTTGAATTTTTTTTTAAACTAACGTAACCTTCCGGGTGAAACAAGATAAGCATGGATAGAGTCAGCGGTTCTTCGGCTACGGGACGACGGGGGGGACTTCGTCCCCCCTCTGTCCTCGTCGGCTCGAGCCCCCTTAAAAAGGATATAAAAAGAAAAAATATTTTCTCCAAAGCGTAACCAAAATGCTAATTTGGCACCGTTCGAGAACTCAAGGAACTATGCATTGCAGCGTTCAAGTCAAATGGTCAATCAAAACGTAACAATGCGAGATGAAATGATGTTTACAATAGTTTAAGGCTGTTATTAATATTAGAATATTAGAATAGAATAATTTTTTTTTTAAGTTTCTTCTTCGATGAAATTTACTTTCCTAAATCAATAAATTGTTATTTCTTTTCCTGCGCATGTTTTATGAGTTTTCTAGTTTACCATGCCTGGCCTCTGTCTGGATGCTGGCCTATTATAGTATATATGGTATTATATATATTATAGTATATATTATTATTATATATATATATATATTATATAGTATACTATTATATTATATTAATATATAGGTATATATAAAATATATAAAGGAAAAATATAGAGAATCTATTTAATCTTTCTGTAATTATTATGCTGATCTGTATTTATGCATTAAAGGACTGTTTTTTTTTTCATGAAGCACCTGATTTTCCAAAAGGCCTTAAAAGTATGTGTTTACAGCCTCTCTTTACGCATATTCAGATTTTTTTCACGCATGTAATAATTTTATGGGCTAACCATAGCAATTATCCTAGTAATTTTGGACTTAAATTTCTTCAAGTTTATGCTTAAGTGATTAGATTTATCAGAAATGATACATCCTAGGCTTTCACGCAGTCGTTATTTTCTTTAAATTCTGTTTGGCGTTTTTGAGAGTTGGGTTGGAATGTGACTTGTCCATAAGTTATGTAGGCCTAACACCGGAGGAGGATTACATAGGGCAGAGATTTTATTGTTGACATTGTCACTTCAAAATTAAACTTTGAAAACCTATTTGTATCATATCGTATAAGTGCAAATAGTAAGCCAAAATTAAAAGAAAAACTCTGACGTGACAGACAAATAAAGGATCTCTTTTAGATTATGTTAACATTATGTCATCAGGCCTATATATAGAAAGAAAATTTTTCAGTGTGCTGGAGGAAACGAGGAGACATTTGTTGGAGTAAGGTTATGGCCAGTTACTCAGTCGACGCAAAATGTGTTCTACCAGATCATTCTGAAACAACTGGAAGCAGTTTGCGTGTCTTGATCCCGTAAAGGCTGAGTAAACTGTCAAAGAATATTCTAATATTTTTATAAATTAAGAAACCATTTGACAACTCATTTCGTAATGGGATATGTGTGATCCCAGGGGGGGTTCCTCTGAGAAAGTTTTTTACCCCATTTATAAATTTGATGGGGTAAAAAAAAAATTTTTTTTCTAGGACATCTAATAATTTAAAAAAAAATTTATTAGTTTGCCCAAGTTCCTCCATCAATATATAGTAATTACCAAAAAACAAAAATTTTTAAAATGTAATACATTGGAAATGGAAGCAAAAGTTGTAAAAACTGTAAAAAAGTTTTGCAGCCATTTTTTAACTGGGGTTCGACATTTGATTTACCTTTGATTCCTGTCAATTGTAAATAGGCGATGTAAAATTCGCCTCTTTTTTTATAGCATTATTTGATCTATCAAAATTGCATATAAATTCAAAAAAATAATTTTCAGGAAAGGGGGGAGGGGAGTTTGTTTTTTTAGCCCACCCAACCCTTCAAAAACTTTTTTTTACACCCACTGCTGACTAGTATATATATTATATATATATAGTATATATATATATATATAATATAATATTATATTATATATATATATATATATATAGTTATTATATATAATATTATATATATTTATATATATATATATATTGACTTTCCTGCTCAGATAAAGTTAATTAAGCTTATATATATATATATATTTTACATATATATATAATATAATTATAAATATATTACATATATATTATATATATGATATATATACTATATATATTTATATAATATATATATATATATATATATATATGTATATATATTTAGTAGGAATTCAGCTATTCTTAGTTTTTGCGCTTGTCAACTTACAACAAAGGACAATATAGAAGGTTAAAGATAATACAGCTCTGCTGGTTCGACCAACCCGCATATGCGATGAGTAAGATATACTCGATCTTTACACTGAGTCATCCTCCAAGTGGCCACAGAAAAGTTGGATTCAAAGAACAGTTTTAAAGCTAACCGAGATCCAGTCCAAGGCGACATCAACCTAGGTGTCCAGCTGTCCTTCTCTTCTTCGTTCCTGTAATATTTTAGACAGTTAAATATTTGCATAATCGCATTAATAAGTTTGTAAACAACAAAGACCAATATAATGGGAAGCGTAAAAAAAACTTCCTTCTCCTGGGATCGGAACCAGATGATATCTGAAGCATATCCAGTTTATGTATCATTTCATATGTCTAGATTATAGGCTTTTCATTTTATTTCGAACTAACACAGAAACAACAATTTCAAAAGAAAGTTTTTTATATTGGTGCTACAAATCTTGAA
>JABUQX010135403.1:0-59859 GCA_015478945.1 Trachelipus rathkii
TCGATCCTCCTATTACAAGGTGAATGTTGTAGGAGAGCTTATTTTGCTGTTAAATAATAAAAACGGATTGAGAGACATCGTAAAGGATAGGATTTTATTGCTGTTTTATTCTTAAAACAATTGTTTGTAATAAAATTTATTTATCAATATGGTCGGGCTGTTCAAGAGAAATTATTTTAAAAGTTGGAAGAAAGGTGAAATATATAATATATTAATAATAATTTATAGATATATATAATATATATATAGTATATATAATATAAATATAATAATATTATCTATATATATATATAAATATATTTTTAATATATATATATATACATAATAGGAAAACAATGAAAATAGAAGCTAATAATAGCGTGCTCAGGTGTACAACCATTTATATCTCTCTACATTAGCATACTAAAATAATAACTATAAATAATTAGCAATTAAATCAAGTTATTGTAAATACCATATATTTAATTTTAAATGAATTAAAATGCTTAATCAATACTCGTAATTTACATATAATTGTAAACTTAATGTATATTAATAATAATATACTGAAAAAAAAATAAAATTATACTAGAATAGTTTTATAAACACTAACGCCCATTCACAGGGGTAAATATATAAATCACCTCCACAAACTTATCTGTTCACCTTAGCCTTACCTACCGCCGCCCACCTTTAAAAACAAATTTACGAATTAAAAAAATTATTAACAATCATATCAATATTAGGAGATAAATCCGTATAAGAACTAGGATATTTGACAAACCAAACAACGTATGTAACGTGTTTGTGAAACACACGTACTTATTCTTTTTTGAAATAATAAAAAATAAACAAACCTAAACTCTACCACAAGATATTTTCCTTTGGTGATTACGAAGATAAAAAATATGTAAACCTAGTATCTAATCAATAACTAACGTATTGCTTAGATTCAATTTTAAAAACTATTTTATAATTATCTATATTTATATAACTAAAAAGTTTCATCAACAAGAAATTTAAATACGAATGAAGAGAGAAGACTTTTTAATATATTATTTGAAGAAGATATACAAGATAATTATTATTACTTATAGAGATTGTGCGGCATAATCAAGCACAAAATTAAAATAAACAGGCAAGGTGTATATGTTACTTACTTAAATTAATATAGCAAATACACTTTATTAGTGGGATATATGAGCATAGATAAACTGAAACGACATTATGGATACATGTAATTTTAGCTAAATACGCCATTTAGTGATAGCATGCAGTGATTTATATCACTATTATCTATACATTAGAAGCTATATCAAGCTATACTATTCACAGAAGTAATGTTACATATAATAATATATATGATATCATATATATGAATATATATATTATAATCATATTATATAATATATATAATTCATATTAATATATGGACCAGTCTAAATAACATATATATATACAATATAAATAATATATAGTATTAAGTGATATATATATATGGATATATATTAAATGATATGATAATTATACTTTTTAATCATTCATTATATATTATATATTTCACTTTTTGTCTGATTAACTTAAATAAATAAAAAATAATAAATAATAAATGAGTAAAAAAATTAAATAAAAAAATCACGCTTATGACATAATTGTGGAGAACAGAGATAGAAGAGAGCTGATACTAGAGATATTATTGTACTTAAATCATTGATAAAACACGTCAGTTTCTACAATAGTAGAGAATACTATTGGGTATCGGTTACCGGCTTCAGTATTTTTAGAGAGATTTTATATTTTATTTTTTTAATTATATATATTTATGCTAGATAATATATATAATTAATGATATTGTACTATAAAACAATTGAAATATAATTAAGGTGTGGACTTATGAGGTGACAGGACATTATGAATATGATATATATGATTCAAAATAGAGTTATAAGATAATGAAAAACCGTTAATTATAGAGTTTTATATGAACCTTATATAATTTTTATATTATATAATAGTACTATAGTGTTATTAATTGGATGTGTTTGGGGTTGTTTATAATAATTATTAATTATTATATTAATAAAAGATTTTATCTTATATTTAATTTATTTTTATTTTTCTTATTTTTTTTTTTTTTTTTTTAATATTATTTGGTGGAATAGTTGATTACTCAGACACACTAGATTTAACAGTCGATATGAAAGTTCGAATATATTGTTTATAATTTATATTATATAATTATTGATATTATATATTCAACTTTATATATTTATATATATATATATAATTATAATATTATTATAAATACATATTTTAATATTATATTATATAATGTATATTATTAATTATAAATTTAAAATTATAATATATTTATTAAATAAATTAGAAAATAAAGTTTAAATAATTTTTTGAATAAATTAATATTGATATAATATATTTTATAATATATTATTAATAATATATATATAATTATTATATATAATTACTTCTATATGTATATATATATAATTGTTATAATTTTTCAGTATGGCTCATTGTGCTCACCTTAGAGATTATATTTTTATAACTTTAGGATGAATCTAAAATTAAAATATATTATCTAAAACATTAGGCAAAAAAATTAATAAAAATTATAATTACCGTGATACTGTACATGGCATTTCATACGTTCTAAGAGAATTAATTATTAATATAAAATTTAGAGTAAAGAATAATTTACTTTTTACTTTTCTATGGTTTCTTAAATATTCTATATTGTATTCGTTAATATACCTTTCAAAGCTTGCAAAGTATATATTTAAAAAATTATAATGAAGAATTTATCAAACCTGTCAAAATTCCTTAATAATTCCAAAATAATTTGAATATCAGAAGTTATATTGATTTAATTAATGTAATGGAGACAGGATTATTATACAAGGGTTCGTGAAGGTCAGTAGAGAGAGTAGCAAAGACGAGATTTATCCATTGTAATTCACATTAATTATGATATATATAGTATATATACTTACATGTTTTATGTTCAATGTTCTTATCAAATTATTTAAAACTAACGAATACCCAAAGAAGTAAGACCAGCAAAGATCACTCACAGACGTAGTCGGGGTCATCCTCGCTCTAGGTTGCGTACCGACTGGGGTGGGACTTTTCGTCCCCCCCTCTTGTCTTCCCTCATCTGGCTACGCAGCTGCCTAATGAATATTATATTCTTTCCTTGAGTCCTTAACCCTCTGAACTGTACCATCCTGATAGCCTTAATTGCCTAAATTATAAATTGTTAAAAAAACTGAATAGATTATTTTTATTTAATTTATTTCATTCATTTATTTTTCTTACTTTATAAATCTTTTATCCTCTCGTTTTATTTTATTTTAAATGTTCCATGGAATGTCAGTGTGGAGTCAGAGTAGTCTCGGATAGCTCGCGAGATTTATAATATTGCTGGAGCCGAGAGCATCTGGAGTCGGAAATTTTTTATACAAATGCTGGGCCGTGGAGCCAGTGCGAGTCGAACTGGGAAAAATAAATTCGTCAGGCTCCGCAGATTGAGTCCACTGTGACTCAAAGGAAATAAGCTTCACAGCGTATTGTCCTCCCTACGCGCGCTCAGGATCTTTTACATTATACGACAAGGAATTCTTCGATTAGCGTACTATTAGTTATAATACAATACTGACAACAAAGCCACAACACTTAACATCAAATAGCTCTTCAATTAAGTTAGTTTTTGTTTAATTTATATAGTTTTTAATCATCTGTGCAATTTGTTTATATTCTCATTGTGCCAAATTGTATATTTATATTTTTTTTTTCAAAATTGTATCAACAGATAACTTGAAACCGGTGAATGGCTTAAATAAAGTATTTTAGACTAATTCTACAAATATAAATACAAATATTTCTATCATGTTTCTATCAAGGTTGTTTTAAAACTTTAAATGTAGGTGGCGCTACAGTCTTTGAATTTTCCATTTTTATGTTCTTTATTATTTGTGGTTATTTATTAATTTATTATTCATTATATTATTTGATTATTTATTATTATTATTATATTTATTATTTTTTCTTATTATTATTATATATTATTATTATTATTATTATTATTATTTTTATTATTATTATTATTAATTATTATTTTATATTATTATTATTATTTTAATTATTTAATTGTTGTTATTTAATTATTTAGTAGTTATTAAGTTAATTGTTTATTTATTAATATTATATGTTTATTATTTTATTATTTTATTATTAATTATTCATTATATAATCTCATTTTATTAGATTGATTATTATACATATATTATTATTCATTATTATTATTTTATTATATATTTTATTATTATTATTAAAAGAACTATAATTATTATTTATTATTATTTTATTATTATTTTAATTTTAGCTTCCCTGATAGAAATTATTGTTTAAATTTAAATTTTGCTGATGAATGGGTTTGGATAAACTCGAAAAGTCCTAATTAAATGATATCATAAATGCTTCTGTCGTTCTTTTTATTTCTTATAATAGTTGTAAGGGTTTTCCTAAGTTCATTTATTGTGAATCTTATTTATAATTTCCAAGATATAATGAAGTCATACTCAGGAGCTTCAGCAGATTTGAATCGGCATCGAAGAAACTTGAAACGGCAGATTTTGATTTGCGATTTCTAATCCATTTGTTACGGCCTATATATTTGTTCCTTAAGTTTTAAAAATAAACTTTCCGTGCATATTTCTCATTGAAAACAGGTCATTTTCAAATCCTTGGACTAAAAACTTACTTTTATATAATATCTGAGTATTAATTTGAAAGCAAGCTCATCGAGTAACTTAAATAAGAATGTAACAATCACTAAGAACTACAGTTGCAACAGTCTGTATCTTTTATTGATTTTAAATATTTGTGTTTTTTTGTATCTAAACAGGTTTTGTCGTTTTCGCTCCTTGCACTTGGACAGACAAACATTTAAACTTCAGTGATTGGCCTTTTGTGGTGAACTGCACTGGTGAAGGGATCAGTGATCTTCAATTCCAGTAGCAGAAGCTTCTTTCTGAGTCTGAAAAAGAGAATATTTTATCTTTGGGGTTTTGGTATTTTTGTCTTCTATTTTTAAACTGATTTTTATTAAATATTTCTTATCATTTGAAAGGTTGCTTCACCTCAGCTTAGCAACTTTCAACCAGTTGGTGATTTCTTCAGATGCCTGAGGGATGTTGAATATTGGTCCAAATAAAAAAATATTTTTATGGGTTCAACGGGAAGAAGATATTTTCTCCTGTTTTCTTCTTTGGCGATTTTAAATTGCTAAAAGAGCTTGAATAATGATGACTCAATATGATTTGTCCAGCCCACGATACAAAGGAAATTAGAGTAGTTATTTTAGTATAGAGAAACATATGTCCTAGAAATTCTCTAATTATTGGATGAACGCAACTAAATTTCCAAAGACTTTTACCAGGTACATATCATTCACCATATTTTAACGAATCTGAGAATAAAATCTACACTATTCTAGGTTTAAAAGAAATAGGTTTATTCTGATTTTAATGAATCTGTATTTTTACTTCAGGTGCAGTGCCAGGTCTTCTATATGGATTGCCCAAAATCATAACAAGGCCTTCTTCTTAAGACAATTCTTTAACAGCCATTAAATTCACTCCCCCACTTATAAACGTCCATCCCCAACATCTCTCCCTGCCTCTCATCGAGGCCTTCGACATGTTAAATTGAATTTACTCTAAAGATTCTTTTTAGTTTTCTGAATCTTGCTTTCTTCATTATCCTTGAGGGAGGGCTTAAATGGTCCTTTGCTGTAGAATCATGTGTTCACGCCCATAGCCTGTTAATGAGACCTCGCAATATCATCACTAAGGCTTTTCCGTCAACTGAATCATAGGTTTAGTAATCTAAATAGGAATCAAAAGTCCAAAAACACGGCATTTCGTCAACTCGATGAAACACTTTTTCCTCTTTGATGGCCAGCTTTATAAGCAGATAGAATGGTATGGAAATGGGCTCACCACTTTTGCCAATTGCTTTTTTGTGCTACGCAATAGAGCACCTCCTTGGTTGGAGAATGCCGCCTCAGATTTTAAGCCTTACTTATAGAAGGTATGGTTGATGATTGTGTTTTTTGATTTTTAGAAGCATTTACCTATTTTCTATAACTACCTAAACATTCACGTCAGAATATTAGGTTAGTATGGAGGAGGAAGACCTGAGAAACTCCATTAACCCTTTTTAGATGTTCAAGTGCACCGTACAGTGGATGCTTCTTCTAGCCTCCCACTCCTCTAGAAAGCCTACCAAAAGCACTAATGCGACACGAAAGCAATGGCTGCGCCGGATCGCCGATCAGATCACACAAGAGATTGTACTGGACAAAGTCCTAAGCCAAAAAATTTAACAGAGCTTACAACGTTTCACAACTTGTGTATATTTCATTAAAAGATAGTTTTTGCAAATGCAAATTTATTTTCTTTAATATTCAATTTATTTCAAGAGCATCTATTGTTTATGAACATTGTCACAGATTCTATAGAAAGAAACCTTATATATCACGCCCATAAAAAACAGCCAGATGTGGATTCATCAATAGTAAAGATAAAGTTTAATCTAAAAGTATATACCTTAACTTAATCGGGTACCCAAACCACTCCGGAAAGACTCGTTAAAAGACAAATTCAAAAAAATAATCAAAAATTACTAAAAACTTGAAACCATCTTGCATGATTTATACTACATTGTCCTATTTTCATTTCCTGCTGCATATAACGTATATCATTACAAGAATGAAAAGAAAAAAATACATAGCTCAAAAATTCTACTTTTGGTGGTATCCTCAAGTTAATTTATTCGAATATAATTGTGGCAGAATAACGAATGATAAACTGGTGCATATTCCATTTTACACAAGATGGACTCTAACTTTGCTGAAGATAAAGCAGATCTTAATTGTAGAACAAATAGACCATTAACTTCACCGGGAAAACTCTGCCATCAGGACTCACTCTTCAGAGAGCTGTCCCGAAATCTCAAAGGATAGGCAAGGGTAATTGTCTTCGCGTCGTTACGTTGAAGACGAAGGATTCCTCGAGGCGTTGTATAGTACATATGAAGTAACAAAGCCGAGATTCAATACTTTTATTATCGTCAGAGTATAGGGTCTGATTTTACATTTAAAGTTATTTATTTTAGTGTTATTATGATTTTTTAATTTGAAAAAATGGCTGGTAGTATCTTGTTTAATATGATGAGATATCTGATGCATTGTGTATTAAAATTTATAATCTATATATATTTGTGCCAAATTTATTATTATTTATATTATTTTATCATTTATTTAAAATATTGTAATCTTTCTTCATAATTTAAATTATCTTATTTAAGATATATAATTATATTATTATAGCATAGTTTGTTGTATTTTGTATTTATTTATTGCTCAACATATTCTTTAATCACCTTGGGAGTTCATGACCTCGTTAGGTATTATAGTTATATATATTTTTATATCTATATAATTACTCTTATTTTATTATTTTTAAATATATGTTTTATAATTTTATTATTCTTATTCATTTTTTTTGGATAACTTTTGTTTTGATGTTAGTCATGATATCATCCTATGATCATAATAGTTTCATTTTATTTGAACCTATTTATTAATAAATATTTCATCTAATTTTATTATTATTATCTGTATAACATTGCCATAGATTAATCAAATATTATTTTTCTCACTTTTATATTATAAATATGCATTATTTAACTGATTTTTATTTATTGACTTATTTATAAATAAATTGTGATTTTATGTTTGTAAATTGTTATAATTTACAATGAATTATAATTTGTATATATTATAATTTAGACCCACTCAATATTATTTATTATTATTCTCATTTATTATATTGTATTATTATTTTATATTAAGTTAAAAAATATAAAAAGTATTATATTAAATATTGTTTAATAAACAAACTATTAAGATTTTAACATCCTATGTTATTATCCAACAGTTTTTTTCTTTTCATTGTTATTCATTAGTATTATATTATTATTCCATTGTATATTATATTATTGTATAAGTGAAAATGGGTTAAATTAATCTATGTATATGAAAAATTAATCATTATTTTTATATGTATTATTTATTTATCACTTAACTTATTATTTTATTTATTTATTAATTTCTTTTTTAATTTATTATTTTTATATTTATTAGTATAATTTTATTATTATAATTTATCAAATGAAGAATATTCAAAACCTTTTATTATTTTTCTTTCTTTATTATGTATA
The DNA here is from genome assembly GCA_015478945.1 of Trachelipus rathkii. Classification (NCBI taxonomy): domain Eukaryota; kingdom Metazoa; phylum Arthropoda; class Malacostraca; order Isopoda; family Trachelipodidae; genus Trachelipus; species Trachelipus rathkii. The sequence continues at coordinate 8,284 of JABUQX010135403.1, forward strand.
TTTGCTGCCTAACATCTTCCTTACTCATTCCTGGTATTCCGCCCTTCTTCAGTGTTTTTCTTCCTTATTTATGTATTCTTTTTTTTATTGATTTATATCCATAATATATATTATTATTTATTATTAGTCTATTAATACTTAGTAATATTTATTAATATTATAATTATCCTAATTACACTTATTAATTTATATATTTTATTATAATTAATTATTTAATATATTATATTGTTTATAATTATTATATTATTATTTTTATTATTTTAGGTTTCATCTAATATTACTGTCTCAATTTTAATATGTATATATAAAAAAAACACTTAACTGATGATTAAGGTGATTATTGGTATACTTCGAAACGTCCTAAATTAAATGATTATCTAATTTGCCATTCTGTGGTTGCGTCTTCTTATCTACTCTCTATAAAGCTGAGATAGGTTAATACAGACAAGTATCCTAAGGATCTACAATATATAAATAAAAGAACAAACATATAAGAAGTTCTAGCAAAGGTGTCCCATGTGAAGAAAAATTAATAGAAATCAGATCATAAGTAAGAACACTTGAAAGATCTAGTTATAATATGGAATACTCGTCGATTCTATCCCTCATTTTGTTATAAGTATTAAGTTTGCTTCACTTAAGTTTTAATAAAAAATAATTATAGAATTTAACCGCCCCTTCTCTATTAAAGTAGAGAGTTTCTATTTTCTCTTACTAAATTAATAATCCTGGACATCAAAGACATACTTCTAAATAACGATACTTAATTTTAATCTAACCGCTAAGCTCAATCGAGTGAAATTAAATAAGGAAATTAATACACACGCTTAAGAACCAGCTCTAGTTCGGGAGAGTCTGCATCTTTTTTGTGTTTTAAATATCTGAGATGTTTTTAGTTGTATTCTAAACAGATGTTTTTTATTAGATAGTTCGAGCTCAACTCTCGCGAGTGGACAGTTCTTACAAAAAAGTTACAATAAACTTAGTAGATTGGGCTTTTGTGGTGAACTGACTGGTGGAAGGGATTCAGTGATCTTCAATTCTTCCAAGTTTCTTCATTTTAGAATAGGGAGAAATTTTTTGAGAGTAAATAGAAAAATTTTGTTGAAAATATGCAAGTGAGAAGAAAGCCTATGGCGGAATGTTTCATATGCGACGCCCCTTTTAATACAACAGCAGATACAGACACCCTTCTTAAATGCAAATTTAACTTCTCAGTATAATATTAAAAGTTTTAAATTAGTTCCAAAATAAATTTTTATGGGTTCAACGGAAATAAAGATATATTTCATCTCTGTTTTCTTCATTTGAGCGATTTTTTAAATTGAGCCATTAATTATATAAGGCTTGTAAATAATGATTTAGTACTCAATTAGTTGATTTAGTCGCCCCTGATAAAGGTACAGTGGATGTAATTTTTATTATTTTAGATAGAGATACTTATGTCACAAAACTTCTCTTAATATTTAATGACACAACTATTTTTATTTGTTTCGTCTGTAAGAAAAAAAGGTCATTTACAACATATTTATTTACCCAGAACTCCGAAGAGTGGTAATAGATTTTGATTTCGACTATTTCATAGAAATTAAGTATTAAATTATATTATAATAATAGAAAGGTGATATAATTTAACTTTCAGTTGTGGCAATCCAGTGGCACCTCCATCTCCCTATATGCCTGAATCTCCTATACCCGAGTCACCCCACGAAATAATTGCCAATACGCGAGGGCCGTTACTTGTGTAGGGCCAATTACTTCTCAAGCAATTCAATTCTCCACCTTAACTTATAAGCTCATCCAAATTTATATCTCCCTCCATCGCCACACTTATACATGTCCATTTGAGTATTGTAAATTTACTATTAAAGATCTTTTATTCAGTTATTCTGATCCCTCTTCATGTCCTCTTTCATTTATCTCATCTATTGTGAAGGAGGTGCTTTATGTCAGCTTTGACATGTAGATAATCATCTGTTCTACAAAAACATACCTGTTAAATCGAGACTTACGCAATTCTAATAACTAATAGACTTTTTCCTCGATCACTGAACATGAGGGTATGTATAATCTCAATAGAATTCAATTTCTCGATATATATCTTTAGGAATCGCCACTCTGATGACTACACTTTCTCTTTGAATGGTCAGTCTTATAAATAACTATAGATCTAGAGTGCTGTTTATTGGTATATGGGTCTCCTCTTTTACTCTCGCTATTTGCTTTTGTTGTACAATGAGTAACAGCATCTTTGGTTGGTAAAATTCTAGTCTCCTCTACCTATTTTATAAAAAGTTCCATTATCTCTATCAGAAGCTGTATTGATGATGTTTCATATGATATTTGAGAAGATACAGAAGTCATGGCTTCATCAATTTTTCTCGAGAGCATACACACCTTAATTACAAAACATCCATATAGTAATATATGGCTTTATATGACGAGGAGTGAGAATGAGTTAAAAACTAACAAACTTAACCAGCAACTCTTTTTAGATGTCAGAAGTGGCACACCTGGACACAGTGGATGGCTTTTCTACTTCTACTATAGAAAGCCTTAGCCACAACTATGCTGGTACCCACGAACTACAATAATAACTATTCTCAGCTTTCCTTCCTCTGAGACGCCAAGCTTGGTTTCTGATGACTTGTTCGCAGAGGTCCTCGAATTTAACAAGAGCTATACAACATCTTCAATCATTGTAGAATAATTTGAAAAAAGTTACAATTGCAACTAATTACTCTTAGTTTTCCTAAATTCTCAAGATCTATATTCAAATAGTATAGAGTGAGATTTATGATAGACTTGTCAAGATTCTCTTGGAAGACACCTATACTTATACGAGCTCCACTAAACCTCTAAGTCACAAATATGACATAGGAAATCATCATTCGCAAAGATATATTTGTGTTATCCTGACACTTCTATAGCTCCTCAGAGAGCCCTCGCTAACCAACCCTCCTAGTCATACAAACTCAGTACTAAAAAACCATTTTCATTATAAATGGCAAAGTTTCGTGTAACTTTCTAAAAGTTGCTTATATTGGCTGAAATTGGTTTTCTAAATTACATGAGATGTACGTTTTTTCAGAATGAAAGAGTGAATTCTAATGCCTAGGCTCCATTTTGAGGGTTCCCTCAGTTATTTATTCCTATTCTTGTGGGCGTGTACTGCCAAGCCGTTATCTAGGCCAGACTGGCTTTTTACGGCAGCTGAGGATTTCAAAGCATCTGTATTTCCATATGACAAATATTGACCTATTTGACTTCACGGGAAAACTCTGCCATCAGGCACTCACTCTTCAGAGAGCCTGGTCACGAAGTCCTCCACAAGAGATCGCATTCAAGGTATTGTCTCGGCGTCATAGGTTTTACTTGAATCGAAGGTAAATTCTCTGAGACGCTTCGTTAAATAAACACTACTTATACACGCGTAAAAAAACCAAATCTTACACCACACTAAAGCTCCGCTTCCATGATATTTTTTAGAGATATAATTAATTATTATATAATTACATATTAATAAAAAACCACAATAAAGAGTGATACCATATTGCTATTTATAAAATCCAGATCAGCCAGATAAATATTATTACTTTTTTAAAACTGGACACCACTACATTAAACCACAATCTATTGGTTGTTATAGCTGAGTCGTCTGGTCGTGCAGAGCGGAGATACCGCGCCTTTGCTATCGGATATGAAAACTAGGTGCTAACTCTAATAAACCTCCATATTATGAAATTATGATAGCTAATATGGTTAGATGATTTTATCACTATATATAAAAATTAAGTGTATAATTAATTTTTTTATACGCTATTATTTGAATGCAGTTATAATGTTAAAGAGTGAAATTCTTAGTTTTGATCAAGAGTGTTGGAAATTTGTTTTATTTAATTAATAGATATATAATTAACGTGACCTAATTAATTAAATTCTATTATGTGAATTGAGTAGTAAGTGAATTGATGTATAGAAGTGTGGAAGTTCCTGATGTGTGAGGAGTTATTAGGTAGTACTATTGTATGGTGTTTGTAATACTCATGTATTGTATATTAATTCTATGATCGTGTTATATAATTGTTTTATGTATGATAGTATGGTGATACTTGTTACTTATTATTGTTAGATTATTGAATTAGGTTATGTTTTTATTTATTGTTGATGTCATTATTTGTGTGGTATGTTAGTAGTTTTTATTTGGATGTTTGATTTTCTCATGATTGAAAGAGAGTAAGAAGATTTAATAGTGTATGTGGAATATGATGCATTGAACGAACTAGAGAAGTATCACTTTATATTAATCGAATTACCAATAAACACCAAGATAATAACATAACAAAAGATATAAAATAATTAACAGAGGAAACTCAGGAAAGTGTATTGACTTATAATTTTATTAATGTACATTACTGTATATTATATATATAGATATATTAATATTATAATTGATTTAAGGTTATGTCGAGAGATAATTATATGGAGGGTCTCGGTTTTGCCCACTGTGTATGTTAGGCAGGCGCTGTGTGGTGTTTCTGGTTCACACCACATTCTGCTCGAACTTCTGATCCAGACTCTTACGGGACGTCCCTCTCTTTCATGATTGGATTCGTTTGGGAGAGTACTCCCGACTACCCTCCGGGAGGCTGTCTTCGGGAACTCACGCTCTTGCCCGACATATTTACCTTTGAGCTTACTCTGTATTTGGGCCGACTTGTGACGCTCCGAGGGCCTTTTGAAATCTCACCTCCGCCCCTCTTCCGACTCCTCCGGCCGCTCGTACTGGGGTAGGTGGGAAACCGGCTTCTCTCACCCCCGCCACTCCCCCCTAAAAATGACTAGTTCCAATCGTCCGTGGTCATCGTGGTTTGTGATTAGTATAAGGTACGAAGGCCTAGGCCTTACATTTTGCACGATAGTTAATATTATTATTACCTATTTTTTTTCATAAATATTTATATATCTTAATATATTATATTATATATTATATATATTATATATATATTTTTACTATTTCCCCTATATATATTATATATATACCATGGATAATAATATAATAAAAATATATAAAAAATTAATAAAAAAATAAATAAAAAAAATAATAAAATAAATATATAATAAAAAAGCCGGCTCGTAAAGACTCATTTCTTTAATACAATGGTATAATAATATATGTATTAAAATATTGGTGCGTTAACTCGTATTAGTCACGTGAGACTTATATAATTCTGAAATATTTCTAAAATATATATTAATTTTAATGTTTACAAATTTTATTTTCTGATTTGTTAATATCATTATCCTCACTGAGGTCTTGTAATGGTCGTGAGAATATGGCAAAACTATAGTAAAAGAACGATTAGAGAGTTTTGTGAGAGTGTGATAAGAAAGGAATATGAGGTAATCATGAAAGTACGTTGCGTTATGTTTTAAGGTATGTGAGATATAGTTGTAATCATTGATATGATCGGGATTGGGTTATAGCAATAGTAATATGGTGAGTGTGTTGTCTCAGTGAATCGACCGTGTGTCCTGGCGAGCCTGAAGGAAAACGTGGATGAGTCATTAAAGTAAATGGCAACTTGAAGAGATAGTGAGAGTTGTTGAAGTTTGTCATAGTAGGCGTTTAGAAGAGATAGTGGCTAAATATATGATATTTGTTTGGCGGTGTGGTATTTGTAGTGTGTGTGGTGTATTGTTTTTTATGTTTTCTCCTGGTGTTTAAACAGTTTCACGGGATCTACACCGTGCACATTCTAAGAGCAACGCCATGGTTAGGGTCCTCAGGGTTCCCTTGTAAACTTTAGGTTTGTGAGATTTTTTACTGACTTTGCGATACTGAGCTATTTCTAAAAGGGATATAAAAGTGCGGCGGAAAAGATCCTAGGTGCTTTTTGAGTTCTGTATTCTATTCTTCGATCATATTTCTTCTACTAAAATTTCATGATATATCCAATACTAGCACGTTACCTTAAAATCCCAGTCTTTGAGAGAGATATAAGTGGGTGATTATAGAGATTTGTCCAGTAATTCTATAATATTAAATTTTACCTTATTAAATATAGAAAATATTCATTATTATTTATATTTGATAAATTAAATATATATTTGATCGTTGAATGAATAATACCTTTATCATATATAAGTATTGCCTATTATATATTAATTATTTTATTAATTAATTAATATTATTATTATATTTATAAAGTTGTAAGAAACGCTTAAATTTATAACAGTCAAAGAATGCTACTTAAATCCACATATAAATTATATTCTCTCTTGACAATAAGAGTTAAGAATTTTATATTAAAATTAAAATTAATGATATATATTATTTACAATTTATTAAAATAAAAAATTAATATTTCAATAAATATATTTATTAACGCTATTAACTTTTATATATTATACAACATTATTAATATACCATTATCCAATGTCGTGCTGCAGAAACAATTGTCTTATAATATATAGATATTATATACTATATTTATAGATATTATTCTATTATAGTATATAGTAGATAGAGTCTTCTCATGTCATCTATATCTACATCAACCTTCTACCTTCAACTTAATGCGAGCTAGATCACCATAAAAATATCTGTCTATTTCGAGGCGCAGCTTGCAGCCCATTTTCTACTCACACAATTAGAAGATCACAATTCATTAATATCCAGCGTCAATATTATGAACTAGGAACACGAAGAAACTGTGAGTATTGACTAAACAGCCGTTTCTGCGATAGCATGAGAGTTATTATCTCTCTTTTTAATGAACATTTTACTCGATAGTTTGATACATAGAGTACAAAATATATTTATGGAGAGATTATTCATATATTTCGGTCCAAACGTATGTTATTTCTCGACATTTTTGGCTTTCAACTTCTATATCAATTTTTTTCAGATAAATGCACTCCTCAAACTTGCAATATGCAATAGATGGGTCCATTACTTCAAATGCCACGAAATAGTACCTTTTGATTTTGTATTCCCTAAAATTGCTGCCCTCTCGCCCAATGTCAAAATTCAAACCCTCGGGGAGCGTCTCTGTGTTGTGTATGTGTAGAGCATAAGAAGTAGGCGCCGTATATAAGACTGGAGTGTGGCCTTTTCTTCCTCAGGTCCATCTGTGTATGTTAAAAATTTTATCATAGATGAAAAACTGCAATAATATTTTATTATTGCTTGGCAGAATAAAATTAATTTTGTATCTTTTTCTCTTATTTATATAATAAAATTATACTAAGATAATTAAAAGATTTCAACATATATACCAATTTCCTTACTATCGATCATTATATTAATAGTTTCTACCCCGAAATATTTATAGTGTTTTATGTTATGATTTTTGTTTATTTTATGGGATTACTAATTAGTAAAAGAGAGAGTAAATTTACTCTGACCATATTTTCTATGTCTTATAAAAAAAATATTTATTTATTTGATAATAGTGTAAATTTAGTTATCTGAGGGTCTTGTTATGTTCATATTCATATACAGTTGATATAATAATAATATTTTTAGTGAATCGAACTCATATCTGTTCAATAATAATTTAATAACTCCACTTCGCAATATTCCAAGCCCGTAAATGATATTTATTAAGAAAAAATTACATAATTAGTGGCATAGTCATCTTGAGAAATTTATGATGTACGTGATTTTGTGTCAGTGCGTGCAAATATTTCATACTTATAAATAGGCAAATTAAACTTATAATTTAACGTTTATCATTGACTAAAGCAAATTATTTTAGAACATCCACACAGGGTGACATATCAGATAAATATACACTGAAAAAGCATCAAACAATTGTAAGGACGAATAAAATATACCGAGAATATATGAATAAATAAATATCTTATCTTCATATACCTCCTTCCAGAAACATTCATAAATTTCAGGGTATTATAGTTATTATATTATAAAAAAATACGGTAAAAGACATAAGACACATCTCTTCTTACTGGTAGAATAATTGTATAATTAGAGCATAACTCAAAATTAAAAATTTCAAAAATTATATAATAAAATATTGTTAAAATTATTGATTTATCCAAGAGCATCATGGGGGGGTGAGCGTCGGACGTAAACATACTGAATATACAAAGATAATTTATAATAATAAAATGTAGCAAATCCCTATGCCAAAACTCATAGCTCTGACATTATCCCAAACACACAGAGTAACACTCGATAGCAGAAAGAAAGTTATCGAGAGCATATTGAAACAAAAAAACCAATATGAAAGTGGCTTGTATATATTTTGAACTCTTATTGCTAGTAAGTTCTTCTACACTTTTTTAATTATGACTAAAAAAAAATTTAAAAATAAAACACAAATATTATCAGTGAAGACAGACGCGAAATATTAAATCGTAATAGAAAGTGACAGAGGAGGGGCGAAAAAAACCCATAACAAAAGCTAGAGTTTTTTTCAAAGTTATTTTGACAGATCATTGTTTCAAATATTAAATTCGTAAAAAGTTGAAATAGCCTAATTGTATTCACTAGCAAATACATGTACAGGTCTCCTGAGGTAGAAGAAGGAAATATACTGAGAGAGAGTGAGTGCACAGGCGGAGACAAGAAAACACGAGAAAAAAACGCCACGCTATAGAGAGTAAGAGTGTGAAGAGGGGGTCATGGAGAGAAAGAGGTCATAGTTTGTTTTTTTATTTTTTCATCTATATCTATTTTTAATTATATTAGTTAATGAATTTTCTAAAAATTTTAATGTCCATTTTTAAGGGGGTATTATAGGGTATGAATAATTGGTATTTTAAATATTCACAATTATTAACAATTGATATAAGTTTAGACTTTTAAAAATTAATTTGAGTTTAATTTGAATAATAAAATATTAGAAGATATTCTTATATATTCTTATCATAAATTATTTTATTCTATTATTTTTAATCTCTTAACATATTTTATAAGATTATATTTTTTTCTCTGACTCCCAATTTAGTGCCAGTATCTCTAAAAGTTTAACTTTATATCCCAACATCTCTAAACAAGCTCCACAAAACCTAGTTATAGTAATTGATGTAAATTGATATGTTTTTTGAACTTTAGAGTTAAGAGAATATTAATTTTTTTTGTATAGTCTCACGCTTCCTATATATACTATATTCTAGGTGTCAGCCCGCGACTTAAGATATCTCTTATTTCAACTATCTCAGCGGTAAGCGCATGCGTGATTAGTTAAATTATAAGTTTAAATATGATTGCGGATTTTATGCGATAGCTGGATAGTTAAGTTTTAGAGTTTTGGCCCTACAAATAGGCTACATATATATTATTTAATATTATATATATATTATAATATATATTATTTTATACATTTCTTCATAATCTAAGTTGACGTTCATGTTACGTGATACGCTGCGAGGTTAAAATATTATAGCTACATTAGAAGCTTAATATCTAAGCTAAGCCATGTATGAATCATTACTAAATATCACAATAACACTAATATGTCAATCTTCATCACATTAGTGATTACTCTCACTCTAACTTTATTCCTATCCTCACTCAAATCGCATCCCAACTCATCTCACTTTCACTGAATCATTCCTAATCTATCATCGCTTACTGCTTTTATTTATATAAAAAAAAGTATCTTATTTATATTTATTAGTTTAATTTTCGTAGTCAATTAAATAATTGTTTAAATATAAGATAGTTTTATTTATAGGAAATATATGATATAGTTAGTAGTATTACCGGGGACCTGATATATGGATTTTTAAGTGGTACCATCTTACTCTGTCTCCAACCAGACGGAAGAAGAAAAGACGAACCCAACATGCAAGCTATTATTATCATAGAGGTGGCCAGGACGCGGGAAATGGTGACCTGACATTATACTCTATATTGATAGTGCTATGGTGTATTATTACTTATGATATGAAGTTCGATTAACCAACACTCTCTCTCTACAACCTCTTTTCCCAAAGCCTCACACCAATTTTGGAACAAAGGGTCTTATATATTCTAATGCTATGAAATTAATTATATCTCAAATTAGGGTTCAAAAAACAAAAGCTTCTGAAGCCCATATTCCTAGTCGGGATCTTAGTTTTCTGCTAATCTTTTCGAATCGACTCAACTGAGGATCTGCACTCCATCCTCTCCACTAGAAAGACCAACGCCTCTACGCATCAAATCATTCCTTCGTTTCTCTAAAAGGGTATGCTATAAGAATCCCTCGTCGACGTCTTCTCGCTCCAATTTATGTGGAAAACATTTTACAATTATTATTCCCCACCTCGATCCGGTCGGATCCATCTCCTATCGGATTCAAAAACTTTTTCTCTCCTTTCTCTCTCTTTCGTGATATTTCCCTTTCCGTGCGAGATTCTCCATACTGATACGTCGAGTGTGTCTTTTTCTTCTTCTGCACACTCCTCTCTCTCTCTCTTAATTATTTGTATACTATTTTGGGGGGGGGGTAGGGGTGGAGGGAATTTTCTGACAACATTATTTATATTCGTCACAATTTTTTTTTTGTCTACCGTTTTAATAATTTTTTGTGTCGGCCGAAGCGGTAGGAGGGTGCTGATGGTGGGGGGGATAATTTATTATTTAATAATAATATGACTTGTTTATATAGTTGAGGAGATAGCCATGCTAACTCATTTGGATTTTAGATCAGAAAAACCACCAAGCCCTTCGTATGGTAACACATTTGGATTCAGGCTAAGGGTAAGCTGAGGTTGGGTGAACTATTATTATACACTTCACACCTCCCCTGCGCTAGGTAGGGCTAAGTTATGTGTGTGGGGCTTCGGTGGCGGGTGGTGTAGGATTGGGCGCGTTTTAGAAAGGGAGGGGGGGGCGTAGAGGGGGGTTGGTGGGGGGGGGAGGATGAGGGGGGGGGGGGGATTGGGGGGGGGTCCCGGGTCGGACCGGCGGACAGGAGGGTCGAGAACCGGACATAGCTGGATTGGGTTCATGACAGCACAGGGGGGGAGAGAATTAATGATCAACAACAATGATTGTGTGGTGGGGAGGGGAGGGGGGCGTTGTAGGGATTGCAAGAAGTTGAGTTTTCATATCATGTTTCTCCCTTAGAAGCTTAAACAAATCTTGCGAAGAATTGGGTATAAAAGTGGAAGACGAATCGCGAAGGCCTAAAAAATAATCAGACTAAAAAAAAAATTATATTTATTATTAAAGCTATTTTGGTTATTTTGGTTATTTAACATAAGTCCGTGATTATTTAAAGATATATATGTATAATTATTTTTCTAATATATATAATAACAATATAAAAACATTTAAATTTTTCTAAATTTTTTTTAAAAATCTTCTAATCTCTATCTGTATATTTACAAACCACCGACCCTACCTTCCCTACCCCAACCCCTTCAATGATTACTTCGTTCACAATGTGCACATTAGAAATATATTTATCCTATCTTCAAGCATTGAGTGCTTGTGTCATATATTTGTTTTACACATGTGAGGATATCTATTATATTAATTATTATATATATATTATTATATTTTATTATTTATATATATAATATGTATATATTTATTTTTATAATTTTTTTTTTATTTTGGATTATTTTATTTATTTATTTATCATTATTGTTTATGTTTTTTTTTTATTTTTTAGTTATATAATGTTTATTTTTTACTACTCATCACTATCCACTCCACTCAAACTCCCCTATATTATTTCGGTAGAGACTTTTATAGGTTGTGTTTAGTCGATATTAATCTGTCCTTATTATATATATATCTATTTTATTCATATTAAAATATGTAGTAAAGCACACAATGCCGTTTTGTTCAATACTAATATTTATTAGAATTTTAAATAAATAACATTTAATCCACGCACTGTCTTCTCAACACAAAATAAACAATTATTAAAATTGTTATAAGCGGGATTATTTGGTCTTGGATTTATGCTCCACACATCTGATCTGCGGATTATCCGCACAGTGTGTTTTTTGTTGTTGTCTGGTTTTGTTGGGGTTGTTTCTCTTTCTTTTTTTTACATTTTTTGATCACTTTGTTTATTTATACCACGAGCATCAAATATCAAAATAATTTAATAATGAATCATCTGTTAACCATTATCTAGTATGGAAAACAGAATCAGTTGATCCGAAAAATGGTCACACTCGAAAAACAGATGTAATACTCACCCTTAACCCGAAAGACTCTGTAATCCAGATAATTTAGTAATAATACTTCAATGATAGAGATGAGTTAGAGAGAGGGGAGAGGAGACCCGGAGATTGTTAGCAAAAGGCATCAACGAAGCCTTTAGGATGACAGACTAAGACGAGAGAGATGAGAGCATAGATGGTTTAATCTGCTCATTAATTAAGTATATATTTAACCAAAATTCTATAAGCAACTTTCCCGCTTTGTGAATTTAACTTATTTTTTTTATTTATTTTTTATTACAATATAAATCATAAAATTAGGTTCTACTATTCTAAAGACAACAGGATCTTTTTCGGCTTAAAATACACAATTTCAGCGGCTTATAAATAATAAATTATCTTTAAAAATACAGCTATAAAATTACATCAATTTCCAAATATTTTTGGAGACATTAAGAGAAAAAGTTACAGAAACATCATGCATTACTGTTTTATCATAAGAATCGTTCTAATCTGAACCTCCGTAATAAGCTAATTTATTTTTGAGGCTATTTAACTATTTTACGGCAGCGTCCTAGTAATGGACGGTCTAATTACTTAGATTTATGTAAAAATAAGAATTAATTATAATATATATATTAATATATATATTAATATATTATTATATTAATATATTATATATTACTAACTTATAATATTTTATAAAACAGATCCAGTAGTTCTTAATGAAAATAGGTTCTAAAAATGAAATTAATTTTTAAATTCAGACAATTAAAATTTTATCCAATATAGTAATATTACTATTATATATAATATATATAATATATATAATTATTAATATTTATTATATATATACATATTTCTATAATATATATTAATAATATTATTATTAATTATAATTAATATTATATTATAATATATATTAAATATATCATTTATATATACTATATTATAATTATATATATTATATTAATATACTATATTCTTAATTAGTAATATAGTTTTTTATGGTAATTTATAGGTCGGTATTTTATGGGATCGACTTAATTACGATTAAATTTAGATATATTTACTTTGTTGATGACGCTTGTTTTAGCAATCTTAAGTTATCTATAAATTGACTTAAAGTTTATATAGTTCGATATTATTTCAGTTTACTGTTGAATTTATTTCAGTTTATTATTAAATTAATTATACAGCTAAACTGTAATTAAGAAACCTATTATATATAATTAATATACCGTAAACTGTGGGTGACTAAATACTATCTGATAAGATTTATATAATACTGTTCTTTCAGTAAGTATTCTTATTATCCTCTGATTATGGACAAACACGATTAGCTTGAAATTGGGAGAAGTTTGTGTTGGAGGCTAAGAGTAAAGACTAAATATATGATTAATTAGTTCACATTTTTCTAAAATTATCAAATATAAAATTTAAAAACTATGTTCAAAAACACAGCTTATATCACCCTCATCTTTTATTCAGTGCTTTTTGTGTGTTGACACAGCATGTGACTACACGAGAAACAAGTGTAAGGTTACTCGCCCTAATTCCTCGTGAAGAAGCAAGAAGACTTCATACTCTCATATAATACGCAATTATTAACAGCATATAGACATATGGTGTCACAATTAAGATTAAAAACTAACATCTGTTTTAAATGTTATTATAAGTGTAATAATTCGTTTCATCTCGCTATTGAGAGGAGTCGCTTTTCTCACTTTATAGGGAGATAATAATGAGCCTGGAGTTTGGGGTTAGAATAAATTAAGTTGATTCTTATTGTATGTTCATGTATTAGAGAAGAATGTGTGGTTGATTTAGTTTCTTTCTCCAGCTAGGCCTCATCTCTTTCACCCTAACGTATATCAATTCAAGCGTTTTATTACATTATCCAGCAGCATAAGTGTTTTTTAATGCACTCATTCTACCACTTTCATTCGGGAGGCTAAAATTACCAGATTTATTATTCCCACCTTACCTGGTATGCTATTCATGATTACAATGAAGGGGCGTTTTAGAAAAACTATCCTCCGCTCAACCCAATCCACCTTTTTGATAATATAATTATTTTCAATGGTGACGATTTTAGAAAATTATCTAGGAGCAAACTGTGTTACAATATAACTACCGGTTACGCGCAAACATCACTCCCTGCCTATACGAGACGTTGACCGAATAACTGTACTCTAGAACACCCAATTACATATACATATTGGGGGACATTAGTCGTGATAAATGTCTTTGATTCCGATTGGGATGTTGTTAAAAATATATTTTTTCTTTTTTATGCAACTTCCACGAATAGCCTTTTATACGCTGATTTACATATTTTGTACCAATGTTTATGTTTGGTATTTATAGTCACGCTTTGCATTGGAGCGTAACTGATATTTCAAAAGCACATTCGCAAAATTTTAGAAAATAAATAACATCGATTTTATACATACTTGCCTTGCTATGAAAAGAGGTTATAGTTAAGAAGTAGCATTATCGTATTTGAATTATATACACAAGAATGGGTCGATATATTGAATGGCATGCAACGATATATAAAATATTAAGGATAAAGCAACAACAGAATAATTCCTTCTTTCTTATCTTTTCGGGGTACGCACCCAATTTACACATCTAGCGAGAACTATTCTTTATATTACTTTTTATTTATTTTCTATTTTTCACTCATTATATTCATACTCACTTTAATAATATTTTATACATACCGGACTGCACTAATATATAAGGTTGTAAAGCCGTTGTACCACAATATATATTATTTTATTTACTTTAGGATACATTACAAATCTTATATATTATATACTATATACCCCCTAACTACATCTACTCAGCGACACCTATAATTTATTGGGATATATCACGTATTAAATAAAAACTTAACGGATAAGTTATTAGATCAAATTTGAGCATTTAATATTGAGGAAATATATGGATAATAAGATACGCAAGTCAGTAGAGCTTTTTTGATTAATTAGTATAAGTTGATATTATTGTTAAATTACATTTAAAGGGTATATATAGGGGGTATGGGGGGGTAGGGTAGAATAACTATATAATGCGCTCCTCAAATCCCATTAATATGAAACCAAAATTTAAAACTAAATTTGTCAGTTGTCCTTAAATGATTTAGGTATTTAATGTTTTTTATTAAATTAATTTTCCAATTTTATAATGACGCTTAATGAGATCTAATCACGGAACATCATAATAAAAGAGTAAAACATCATTAAGAATTAACTGTTCTCGTAACTAAGCACTATATACTACAACCACACAATTAAATTAACCCACAACTAACATAACCTAAGAGGGACCAACCGGATATTGGAGACATAAGAAAAATACCGGGTGAGAGATAACACTGACGAAAACTTAAGCCGTACGTAGTGATTAACATATATATACTAAAAATACACAACACACAAGACCCGAAAATCTTTAAATAACTAATTATATTTGAAAGAATCGGTGTTATCTAAATTATTACTCTACTACCCTCTCTAGTACTAATAACTAAACACAACTTATTTCAAAATTATAACTAGATATCCTGTATACTCCAGGTACCTTTTATATTATTATACCGTATATACTCCAATATACCCTCTGTATTTACAAAATATTATATAAATACCTATAGGGTATATATTATATATATTTTATACCTATACCCGACTCTTTCACGCGACTCTACCGCCACTCTTACCCTTAGTAATACCTCCGTACTTCTCACATATCAGCTGGCAATTTATGCAAGCTAGATGGATAGGTGTTTTCATGGTATTACAATTTTATGCAATTTTTCCTGAATTATACTTTTTACATAGATTTCCTTTTTTAACACATACACTCACTTATTACTCACCGTGGATTAACTCACTAACTACCGTATCGTCCATTACTCCCTGTTCGTTTTCCAAGCAAATATCTCTCCATTTTGACAAAACTTTATTTTTTCTCATTGTTAATAATTTAGTCTCTAAGAAGATCCAAATGTCACTAAATTAAAAATGTTCGATTATCAACTAATATGTTTGTGCATAATGGTAACCTCTATAAAATCGTAGATCCGAATTTGATGAACTTTTGCTTGATTACCTCGGACAAATAACAAATCGAATAACTTACTAGATAACTACTTACCTCTAAAACGGACTTTATTTACCGAATTATGTTTTCTTGTAAGTATTCGTAATGTTCTTCGAGATACTTCGGTCGTATCTTATGTGATGATTAAAGTTTTACAATAAATTAATGGAATGCTCAAGTACTAGCCTATTAAAAGATATTGAAGTTTAACATGTTATTTCTTATACTTCCATTTATTTTATTAGACATGCGTTCATTATACGTTGTAATTAATATTACTATATATGATATAATTAAGAAATGAAGCATTTAGTGAGGGGACATGCATGGCGAAGAAAATAATAATATAATTACTACACATTTTATAAACCGAACGTTCAACCGTAAACCAGCTTATATAACACAAAGAAACAGGATTTATTCACCAGGGGTTTTTACTATATAGATCGTGAGTAAAATTATTGTTTTTTTTCCATATTCGATAATTCCGTTATTAAGTTAAAACCAATTGCAATGCAAAAAGAAGCAAAAGAAATTATCGCAGAAAAAATTCTTCTACTGAAATTCGCAAAAATATCGATGCAAATTCGATTTTTGTTGTTGGACGACAAAAAAAAAAAAAAAAAAAAAAGAGAGGAACCAAAAATAAAGATATAAGAATAAAACTAGCAAGAAAAAGCTGATATTTCCATTGCAAAATTTATATCACCCTCTATTTATTTGACCGGGTGATATAACACTTAATCCATCACCTTCCGAAACACACCGTCGATGGTGGTGTGAAAGCAGAGAGGAATTGGCAATAGTGGTGTACCAAATTGGAATAGAAGACACTACTTAAATAGATATAAGGTAGATATTTATTTTTATTAAATAGATAAGGATACAATGTTTAATCGTTTAAATATAAAACTAGTAGATCAAATTTATTCCTTAAAATTGCAAATGGAATAAAGCCGAAGTTCATAGGTAGGGATAAATATAATAAATTATATATATATAGCCCTACCCCTACCCCCCCCCCCCTCTATATATCGCTACTGAGAATGTTTCGCCATTTTCTATACTAAACCTATTAAACAGAACATAATTAAAACTTCTTATATTTGAATTCAATAGGATACAAATATATATTAATACTTTTTATATTTTAATTCTAACAATAGAGTTTGTGGCGCAGATATAGGTTTGCTTTTGAGTATTGTGTGTTCTGCAAATAGGAGAGTCTCTATGTTAAAATATACATCACTCTAATTTAGAACTCACTAACCACGAATAATAATAAAATGAAACTAAATCTAAATTCTTATTGATAATATAATTAATAATATATAATAATAACTATAATAAACAAACATAAAACCTGAATTCAATTTTATAGAATATTGAATTTTAATTAAAATAATATTATAAAATTATTTGAGTAGTATTTTAAAATTTGTTTCTGTGATAATGTGATCTATTTTATTATGACGTAGGGTAAAATCTATGCGATCTTGTAGTCGATGTTTTCACACAGGGTTTGCTGGTATACCTTGAATATTTCATTTTTATATTCTTTTTGGTGGGCAATAGAATTTTATACATGTAAGATTTGAGGCGGAGAGGGATCAAGCCAGGAAAACGAAAAAGAGCGAGCTGGGTGCAAACTAACTTACTATTAAACCTCTCAAACAGACGCAACGATACTGGTTGAGAGAAAACCTTGGGTGTTTAGACAATCTAAACCTTACTTATTTAACCTCCTTTCTTTGAGGTTCGGTTGACTAGGCACCGCCAATTGTTTGAAGAAAGAAAAATCATTTTTTTTTAAACGTTATCAGGGATATTCACCCGAATTGGGGAAGTTTTATAAAACTCTTTTTAATCTTCTTATCATGTAATTTTAACTTCTCAATTTGAAAGTATAGTATGACTATGAATTATTGTTATAATGTTCTGACGTGAACAGTGTAATTTAACGATCTATATCATTTATAATTAATAAAATTTTTATTCATATTATTATTTTTTAATTAGATTTGTGGTCGTTGAAATTTTACCGGGTATACATTTTGCTTTTCTTCTTACCAATAAGTTTCTCTTCTTTCTTTTCTGGTAAAGATATTGAAATCTTCTTCTTTTCGCGTATTTTCATATTTTTGTAATGGTATTGGTTGCAGATTGTTAACCTCTCTAATATTTTCTCTTCTCCATATTCATGTTTCCACGGGGGTGTGATATTGGAAAAGGAATAATAGAAACCTCCTCCACATATCTAAGCTCATTTCTCTAAGATGTAATATATTATACAATACATAGTTTATATCAAGGTGTACATGCATAATATAAATAGGTACATTATATATAGTGACATAGTAAATAAGTTCAGAAATGTGTTTGCTGAAATCGCTTTTCACAGTTTTTAAAACATTATTATAGTAAACGTAAAATCGTTTTGGGCGTAAGTGGAATATTTTTCTCTGAATCCTAGTGCGGTAACTCGTTCATGAGATTGGGCAAATTTGAGAATTTAGTATAATTCGTTTCTACTTTGGGATTATGAATGTTTCCACGAATTATAGATCCCCTCATTAAATCACCAAATAAACTATTTGTATATTAATTGGACTGATTACAATTAAATAAACGAGAAAGGAATGTATTATATTTTTTTTATATTACCTGTTAATTACGTCCACTTTTGAGAACAGCGGCTTTTATAATATTAATTTTAGAGACTTTTAAACTAATTAGAACCCTTAATTAGTCGGCAACAAAATTATTTCATAATGCACACTTTTCACATCAGATATGTAAATATATATTATACTTTGCATTTGATATACTGTAATTAAAATTACATAGCCATGCCCTTAGAGCTAAAGTGGATCATGTACAATTTGTACAATTTTCAAATTCTTTAGATAATTTGAGATTAAATTAACTTAATGGATACGCGAGTTATTAATTCTCAGTGAAGAGTCAAGAATAATGGTAACAGTCTTTTCCTCAACTAAAATATTAATGTTAGGACTCTATAAAGTGCTATGATACGAAGAGCTCGGTAAGAGAAAGTTGAAATTCTCTTTTTATTTTTATCTAGTTTGATATGGAACTAATGAGGATAATGAGGCGATATTTAAGGATCTTATTATCTATCAGTAGGGTCAATTAAAGAGCAATCTATCGCCCTCCACTCACAACTAGCTTTTCCTTATTTTGATTTCATTTAAATTTTATTAATCATTAAATTGTGGATGGATATGCATATCGCTAATATTCGCGGATAGTTTCAGTCCTTTTTCTCAAGTTTGAGATTCTCAGTCATTCCAAACCGCACCAATCTCAGACCATCCATCCTCAGCCAAAACAATAATGACACACATACTAGGTACGACTCTGATTGTGCGAAGTCTGCAATCTTCAACGCGATCCACAACTCCTTTAGAAGTAGCTCAAATTCAATGATATATATTTCTGATTGGTTGACTTCCTTAAAGGGGTTAAAACTACAACCGAAAATGATACAATTATGAATGGAATCGATTAATTGTTAATTATTGTCTGATAAATTTACAGGCATATTTATTAAAATTACATAAAAAGATTTATAGGTATTTTTATTTTATTTATTTTACTATTCTAACAAGTTACGGTGAGTTCTTGTCCCCCAGAGCATACAGGATTGATCTATATAACACCCGGCAAATATGTTAATTAATTGTACACATTCAGACTATTGACGCAACTATATTCGTCGCACCCCTGTCCACCCATACCAGCTCCCTCCTCAACACTCCAATACTCAACTGCGCCTCAGCGAACACATAACGAAAAATGAGAGTGCTGGCATGCCTTGACATAGACATGACAAACAATTTAGTTTGAAAAATTCAAATAATTGAGTTCTGATTTAGAAGTGATTATCGACACTGGCATTGAATCGATGAGGGAAATTGATAAACAGAAATCTTTTTGATGAAATTAATACATTTTCTTTTTATTAAACTAGCCACTATGCTGTTTTTAATTTAATCTCCATATAAATCTCCAGAAAGCCTCATAAAAGTATAAAACATTAAGCCAACATAAAACCTGCATTATAAATAAATGAAACATTTTGTTTTACAAGTTGTTTTCCAGAAATTATATAATTCAACACGAATAAATGCATACAAAAAATCAGCCCAAAACTAAAAAAACTGACAGCAATCTTTTTTCTGAATATAATAAAAAAGCGGTGATGGTTTTTCAGTAGATCCTTTCCCATAAATTAGTGTTGTTTTTTGCTTAGACCCAACTGTCACAATATAAAACGAAGAAAGAAAATCCTTTAGGGATATAAAACGAAATATAAATAATACCATGACAAATGTAAAGGGCTACATTCTGCATTACAGAAAGCCAGGTTATCGGAACAAAAATGTAAAAATACCAATTTTTTGTTTATTCGCCGAAATTACAAATAACACTCGGAAACTCGGAAACTATCATGGAAACTATTAAATATTAGTAAACCAATTTTAGTACTTACACCCAGACCTAAGGCGCTCTTTGAAAACGCAATTTTTGTTGCATTAAAAATTCAATTTGGAAACACGCATAGAAATAAACACATTCACTGTATCATCACTACCAAAATATTGAATTTACCGTAGAGTGACATTTTTTTCAGGCAAGAATATTTGAAGCAAATAATTTTTATCACAGCTGGAAACATGAATGTTAAAATATTACTAAGAAAAAAGAAAGAAAGAGAAAGGAACTGCTAATTACAAAAGCTAATAAATTTCAAAATTCTACATCTCCAACTCACCACTTTAACACCTCACCACTCTTTTCTCCAACTCCCTCTCGTTTTATAAAGTATGTCACTATATATATATTTATACCTATTATACTATATATTATATAATATTATTATATATTATTATTTTATATATATATATAGTATATTTATATTTATATGTATTATATTTATTTATATAATTGTTTATTATATCTTAATATATATATATATTATATTATAGTAATATATATATTATATATTAATTATATATAATATAATAATATTATTATATTATATATATTATATATATATATATATTATATTATATACCTTTTAAATCCATAAATTTAGAGGTGTAGCGGTGGGAAATTTTTCAACTATTCCGCGGATTTTCGGTGATAGTAAATATATCCACTTCGCGTATTGGATGGTTGGGGTTTAGCGGATAGTTTAAGTTTTTAGAGTCTTCTTCTCTCTGTGACATTATCACATATATTAAATATATAATAATAAATATATATATAAAATTATATATATATAATATATTATATATATATATAATAGGGGAGTTGGGGAGGGTTTTTTTATTTTTTATATTTTGTTTATATTTTTTATTTTTTATTTTTATTTTATTTAGTTTATATTATATATATATATTTATATATATATATATAATAATCATAATAAGTATATATAATCTGTATTATCTAGAATATCAAGGAAGTTGGACCCAACTTCTTTTATGACATCCACAAATCTCTTCCCCAGACATCCAACTCGTCTATTTGGAAGGATAATAACAAGTAATATAATGAAAAAAACACATTATTAATTGAAAGAAAAGAACATTTAATTATAACTTTATTAAAATTACCTCTTTAATTACCCCTTGTCAAAAAGCACGAAAGTTTTCTTCTATTTTCTTCGTAAATAAAGATCCCACTAGCTACACTTGGATTGCAGGGCAATGCATAAGTATATAACCACCGGAGAAATTCTTAGCAAAAAGAGTGGAAAATTATACAATTCATACAAGCATCAAACAGCAATTGTACTTTAATCGAAATTCCAAGACTATTTTATCCGACTTGATAATCTATCGATCAGGTGATAAGATGTAAAATTTTTACACACCTACAATATGAAACAAAGAAAAATAATATCTTTCTGAAAGAAAGGAAAAAATCCATACAAAGTATCCAAATGGATTAGCATTACTTTGGTTTCAGGATTTTATTTGTGTCTGTTTCTGTATTCATCATAATTCTTTTTTTTATTGGCTGGTGAATATTTCTGGCTTTAAGCAACATTTCATCTCACATAGGAATCCTAAATAAATTTTTAACCCTCTGTGAAGCAAGTGGTCAAGAATTTGGTTTTTGTATCTAGGATCAGAAAAGTTGCTATTGAACATACGTAATCGTTTTGCATAATTTGAAATCTATTATCTTTCTCCCAGCATTAGTGGTTTCTTGTCATCTTTTTGAAGTCCCCTTACTTTTAATAGGCATACCAAGCAATCGACAAACAAGAATTTTTGAGCTAATATCCTTGTTACTCTTTAACGGTTTAAGAAGGGTAATACAATTATCTAAAATTCGCATTTTATCACCTGACGGGCCTTTCCTCTGTGTTGTTCGCAGAGTAAGGGCAGTATCAGCTTCATTATTCTCCCTCTCTCAAGCATGTATAAAATTAATTCGACGAGTCCTGAAATCTACGATCAGAAATTGGAGATTTGTCTCTAATTCATAAATGAATACTATCCGCTATCCGCAAAAGAATTCATGCGGAATAATGCAAATGCGGTTGCGGATAGAGAAAAATGATTCGGATATCCGCATATTAGATACGGATATTCCGCTACACCTCTAATATATTATTGTATATTAATATATTATATTTATTTATATATATACTATATTATATTTATTATATATATAATACTCTATATTTTATATTATATTATATATTTATATTATTATAATTATTATATATATATATATATTTATTCATGGTTAAACGATAAACAAACACCTCAAAATAAATAAATTATATTATTATATATTAATTTATATTATTATTTAGTATTATATATATATATATTATATTATATATATATATATATAATATATATATATATATATTTTAATATATGTACTGCTAGCTTCTAGTGGAGTTTAGAAATAAGGCTAACAATCCAGGGCTTGAGACGACTAGGGCCAACACGGATCTACAGGACGAGGCTGCAAGTCATAGAGTTTGGACGACAGGGCTAGCAGCCCAGGTCCTTAACTTTTTTGCTTCTAAAATCCTGGACCAGCAATTGGAATCGCTATGCCTCTAGAATCACTATCTTTTCTGAAGAGCTTCTGTGAGAATCAATTTTGAGGCCTAAATGAGAAAAAAAGATGTCTAGTTTCCTCTAATAGGTTTTTGTAAAACCTACTGATGTATTATACTAAAGATCTAGCATTCGGCATTCTTTGTGCCGAGAAATGAGTTTTCTTATGAGTTCTCTAGAACTAGTAGTTTCTGGGTCCAGAAGTTGAGGAAGTATTCTGGCCATACTATTATTTCCTATCGCTTGGGAGATGGTAAATAATATATTATATATATGGATGATAATTATTAATATATATATTTACTTAATATTCATTATAATATAAATATATACATATATTTTTATATTATAGTATTTATTTTATTATATTATTATATATATATATAGTATATATATATATATATAATTATATATTAGTATTTAAGTATATTTATATATTATATATTATTATATATCATTATATATAATCATTTTCTTTTTAAAAAGTATTTCATTTTTTCATTATTCGCACAAAACATTAACTATTAACAACAGCTTAATTTTAAAGCCATGTATCTGTCTAAAGAATCAACTTATCACTTCTCACTAACTATATTACTTTTTCTTTATTGAAGCAAGCAGATGCCAATTTGAATATTATACTATTTTTCGGCAAATTCTAGGATTTCATCAAGATTTGTATAACCAAAATTAGAGGCAAGTATTATCAAAAAATATAATTAAAATTATTAAAAAAATATAGTAATTTTAGTATAAATCTGCCTTCTTAACTAGATATATATACTAGATATATATAATCTATATTTTATATATCTTGTATTTTAAAATAAATTATATATTTGTATATATATATTTATATATTATTATATATATTATATATTTATATTATTATTTCTATTATTTTTATTATTTTATATTTATTTAACTAAGTTTTTTTTATATTTAATTTTTAAAAAAAATTTTGTTTTTATTTTGTTTAGCATATTTTATTGCAAAGGGGCAACTCCACTTATGAGTAGAGTTGGCAACTCTACTTATGAGTTTATTTTATGACGTGTTCTAGAGGAGGCTTTGTGGAAAATACATCCTCAAAATTAGACAAAATATAGAATAAGGTTTCTTTTACGTTGCCATGACACCCAGTGTTTGAAAGCATTATAATTATGATTTCTTGGAGGCACAAATCAAAATGAACACATTAATTCAATGATCTTATGAAAAATAATGTTTCGCAAGAGATAAAACTTAATGTAAATTTAGCGTTCTTGTAATAAGCATTTTAAAAACATTAATTTTAATGAGAATAAATAGTAATTTAAATTATTTTTATTACATTAGTTGCATTTTTTATTATTTTTTTTAGAGGAGGACCGGCCTCCTGTGCTTCCCCCGTATATATGCCGTCCTGATATATATAAATATATTTATATTATATATATATATATTATTATATATATATATTATTATTATATATATAGTATTAATATTTATAGTTACTATATTATATATATATTATTATATATATATGATATGAACCTATACCATTACTTTAAAAAATTAACAAAACAGAACTCATCTTCAATAGAAGATCCAATATACCAAATGATAGAACACTAAAGCTATTAGTATCGAGTAGGAGCCCACCCAACTTTGATATTCCAAACGCATGCAAACCCGTCGTGGACACGTCGAAATTCCCAAGCACAGAATAAAGAAATATATAATTTGGGACCCACCGTTAACCCGTCCTAATTAATAAAATATGGCCTTAATGACCAAATTTATATAACAAAACTTAATAACCAATAGGTAATAGTCAAGCTGCAACAGACTAAATTAAATAAATTTATATATAATATATATATATAATATATAATTATATAAATATCTTATTTTAGATATATTATATAATATATAAAATATATATATATTAATATATATATATATATATTATTATTATATTTATATATATATATATATTAATATATATCATATTATATTATAAACAGACATCACAGACTAAAAAAAAAACGATGCACTTAGCATTAAGCACTAATTGCAAACAAGCGCCAAACAAAAAACATCGTGCGATCCAAACCAGAACCTTAAAATCCAAAAAAATCAATATATATATATTAATTATATATTATAAATATATATATATATATATAATATATATATATTATTATATATTTATATATATATATTTTAATATATATATTATATGATAATAGTATATAATATTATATATTTATATATATATAAATATTTATAATCTTTTATAATCAGTGACGTCATGTACGGACGCTGCGAAGTAAATAGCCAAACTTAATATCCAGAGTTGATTTAACATACAAAGAATCCAGTTTTTATTACCAATCAAATTTTTATATTAAGTAGCGTTTTTAAAGAATATTATAGTAATTTGTATTTGCAAAAAGGTGTTTTAGGAATAGGTAGAACCTAATTTTTAAATTATTTTAATGATTTAAAAAAAAACAAAGTAAATAAGGGGAAAACATTTTTTAAAGATTTGTTTTTATTCTTTTATGATATGAGAGATTATATACTCTCTCTTTTTCTCTCTTCTCTCTCTCTCCTCTCTCTCTTCTCTCTTCTCTTCTCTCTCTCTTCTTCTCTCCTCTCCTCTTTCCTTCTCTTCTCTCTCTCTCCTCTCTCTCTCTCAGAAAAACATGGAAATTTTAGGTGAAAATAAATCGTCTTAAAGGATATTATTACTTTATCTTCATAGGTCGCATTCAGTTTGTAACAAGTCCTACACATAAACTCATATCATTAGAGATCGTAAATGACTGAAAATATCAGGCACCGATTAAAATATGCCCTCCGCAAAGTAAATTCTTCAAAAGAAGTATTTCTTTGTACCAAATCGTGGACTAGGAAATATTACTCAGCTACGAAAACCTTTTTCAACAACATTTACACTCTGTACACCAGCATCCAGAATAGATTGTGAGGAAAATTTTCTATGTCCTTATTGAATATCATTTCACATAATCCTACTTCGTATCCTCTTTTAAGTTGTAAAGGATCATTAACACAGTTGTAAAACCGAGAGTTTATTATCAATGTAAATCCAAAGAGCTAAGACGGGAGAGTAATATAAAAGTGATCTACACTTTCCATGATTACGATGACTTATTGATTCTTACCTTCACTTGCTTTTATATAGTATTAAATCTTAGCAGGATATCCCCTCCATTTCACAAGTAACTTATTTTCTTACCTCTTCTCGTAGCTAATATTTTCTATTTTATATTCGTGATTTTCAGGACTAAATCCTTTTGTATTTCTGTTATAGAACCCTCCTTTTATTTTCACCATCTAAATCCTCCAGGTATAACTTTAACTACACGCGACGGCGGATATTGTGCACATTAAACTTCCGTAGACCATCCGGCTCATATCCTTTTCTAACCTTTCTTCGTTCGAGATACTCTTACATAATCGTTCACCTTTACTGTTTATTTGATTCTTTTTCTTTTCAGCAGATGTTTACTCCCGCCCTCTAGTTTTTGACATTTCTAAGGAGTTTTTTAGTTCTATGGTAAGACCTGTTCTAAGAATAAGCTAGATCGTTCAGTATATCAATATATTTAAAAGTAATCATTTTAGTAAATACCTATGCATGCGTTCTTATACGTTGGACTCCTTCAACTATAGCCGCTTTGTTTACGAAATGTATTGTAATAGCTTATACCATACCCCGCAACTCCTGAAACTCTCGACCCTTGAATTCCAATTTCCTGAATCGGTCCAGATCGTTTTAGAGCCCTTACGTTCACTTTATAATTCCAGTACTGCAGTGGCACGTAGCTGTATCTTTTATCTTTAAGGGCTTCAACCACAATACTAGAGTATCGTCATAGTAGGTATGTATGAATCCCTTCAAAAGAACAATTAATCAATTTCCGTTAAATCTAACTCCATCATGTGTCAAGAGAAGGCGCGACGGTTTTCCGCCTAGACTTTTTTCTTACAGTTATGTAGAGAATGCGTCTTCGCCCCTAAATATTTTTTAACTCTCTTTTTTTTATAAGGATAACTTAAAGCAAACCTAGTGAAACCCCAAAGACTATTTGTTCCCTCAGATAAATAATACTATCACCACCTCCTTGCCTCCATGTTGGTTACTGACCCCCATGTAAACGCATATATATATATTATATATATAATATATATAATATATATAAAAATATATATATATATATATATATATATATTATATATATATAATATATATTATATAGTATATTAATTATTATAATATATATATTTAATTATTATATAATATAATAATATAAAATTATTAATATATATATATATTATATATATATAATTATTATCAAAATTGAAATGTTAAAGTTTAAAAGGTAAAGAAAAGGTCAAAAAAATATTTATTTTATATACAAGCATTAAACAAATAAATATATAAATGATAATACTATTAACCGATTAATCCAATTAGGTTATTAAAAGTGTTTTCTATTTCCCTCTGTACACGTTAAATTTATCTGAAGCGTAAGAAGTGCCTGATGGACTTTGAGTCAGGTCTTGGCGTAATTGGGATATTATCTAAGCTTCTTTTTGGATTTAAGATTAAAGTTCTGGGAATATTAATAGTCTGAAGTTCTTGTTGATCTCTATCCATCCTTTGACAGGCTTGCTTCCAGTTACGTGAGAGATCAGCATCAATCCACAATATTTGGATTGTTAACATTTATCATCAATTACGATCTGCCCTGCTTCAATCAAAGATAATTGTTCTTTTATAAATTAATATAAAAATATTTCTGATTTACGCACTCTAATAGGTAAGCTCTCCTTGGTATTTTTTTAAGATTTTATTCTTCATTTTTTCACTTCAATTTTACTTCATTAGGTAATATCTAACATCACGGTAACTGATTACGGAGTGGGGATGTAATGCAGTCTAAGATCTATCATTGGTATGGCATCTTGTATAAGATGCGTTCTCATGGATTAAATGTCGAATAATATCCTGTACATCTTCTTTCTCGTAATTGGCTACTTTCAACTTAGATCATAAAGCTGGAGTGTAGGAGGCTGCTGATAAGTATAATGATCGTTACAATTAAGGATTCTGTGGCGCAACCGTTGTTGTGATTGTAATAAGGTTGTAAAGCCAATGCATTGGTAATATCTGCATATATTGTTGGGTTGTGAATGATGAACTGTGTCTTGATTTGTCACAGTGGTGGTTAAGCTTTCATAAGAGGTTGTGCAGCTGAATCCGAGGAACTGAATCTGTACAGATGCTGTATTATTAACTCATTTTCTCATACTCATTATATTGGAAGTACAGCCACCTTCTTCATCAGGGACAATCACTTAGTTATCAGTGGAGCAATAACGGAGAATAATGGTAGGAATACTCCTCCACCTCTCTGTAATATTTCCTTTTATTTTTCATTTTTATTGTTGAGGGAGAGTTTTTTAATGTTTCTAAAACGACGTAGCTTTACCTTCTGTGGCCTGTTTAAAGGAACATTTGCTGAGATTGACCACTTCCAACTCTCATCCACACTGGTCTTGTATACTTATTTCGTCATAGTGTTACGTTTTCAGAATGTTTCCAGTTTTAAATTTTTTTACAAGAGGGAAATACTTCAATAGAGCCTCATTATTCATTAGTTTACAGTTCTATCTCGATAGGGAGAATGTTTGTGCGGAGTAACACTCTGTACGGTGTTTATTGATGAAGTTCACAACATCAAAATACCGTGAGGGATCGAAGAACCTTTTTAATACTTTAAGAACTCTCCTTTGAAGGGAAAACATTTGAGTTGCTACGGCCTTTGAGATGTCTCTTCTCTGTCCAAACAACTAAATATTGAGTGTTTAAAGAAAATAATAGTAATATGCCAACATCAAAAAATATTCTGTGTATAAAACCTGAGATATTAGATGGTGAGAATAAACTGTGAACGCTTCTGCTATTTCAAATTCAATTTGTTGCATTAAATCATCTACATACAATAATTTGTGCCATGTAATATTTCCAAACGATCAATATCGTAGCCTTCATGAAATTGACCACATTTTTATATTTCCTTAATTTTCTTTGACAAGCATTTATTCCCAAGGATTATGTTTATCATGGTCTTGCTCATAAAATCCTCAATTTCCTTTAATATTTAAATAGAAGGTTTTACCACATCCTGTAGGCCCAGCAAAGCCGGATTCGGAACGTAAATTTCTCCACATCCATATCCGTCAGTATATAAAAATAATGAGATTAATTAAAGCTGTAAAGCGCAAAGAATGTTTTAAAAAATTCGAAATTTTAATTAAATAAAGTAATATAACCTAATTGCGAAAATCGTCTTCATACAATTTTAATAAAAATGTAAACAAAATAAAAATAGAAATAAATATAATAATAAAAGAATAAATTTTTTTTAATAAAAATAATAATAAAATAAAAGTATAAAACAAATAAAAATATAAAAGAAAACAAAGTTAATTTATTAAAACAAAATTAAAAATATAAAGGAAACATAATGTTAATAAATATATAGTTAAAGCAGTAAAACATTGAGTTAAAGCAGTAAACAGTAAAACAAAAGATACATCCCTTTGGTGTAGGTAAACCTCTATTGTTACTGATTTAACTGCTTTATGGATTAATGTTAATAAATATTGTTAAGCGAAGCATGAGTTAAAGCAGTAAAACATAAACACAAAAGTCATACTAATCCCTTTGGTGTTAGGTAACACCTCATTGATTTACTGATTTCTGCTTTAAGGTATGTAATGTTAATAAATAATAGTAAAGCAGTAAAGCATAATGTGTTTTACAAGTAAAGCAGTATAAACAAAAGCATACTAATCCCTTTGGTGTTAGGTAAACACCTCTTTTGATTTACTGATTTACTGTTTAAAGTATGTAAAGTATATGTTTTTAATAAAATTTCGTACATTGTAGAAAATGATGATCATAGTATATTTGCAAGAAATTCTTTAAATATTAATTGATATCATATTTTTGTCGTGCGGTAATATTGCTCTGCGACGCACGCGCGGAGGTCGTGGAAATATGCCGCCGCGGCGCACGCGGCGGTTTCGCGACCGGGGCCCCTGCGACTCGACTCGAACGTTATGCGATCACTGCTCAAAGTGTAACTCATTATGATATATATTCATGTATCTAGTTAGCTATATATAGATTTAGACGACTAATACTTCATCAGTAGGAGCATCCGTAGCAATTGTATACACCAATCTGATACCTCATAATCCTTATAACCTAGGAGTAAGCTACTCCATAATAGGCTATTCTGGTACTCAGGGTGAGGCTAGAAAAGGCTTGAAAAATATGGCACTGGCACTCAGTTGGCACTATGGCACTCACTTGCAACTCGTTTGGTCACTCTATATGTCACAACTCACTTGGCACTCCATTTGCTCTCAATTGGGCATCTCAACTTTAGGCACTCAACACTGGCACTCATTACTATTTAACTGCATAGATACACTAAATAAGAACATTAACCGAATACCCTACGTTGATTGAAACCACAAAGTTGAACCGTCAAAGCTGAACTATAAATAATTAGTCATGTAATCCAACAAAGATATGGCATCATCAAATATGAGCCATTCAAAGATGAATCCATCAAATGTTAACCTATATCAGCTAACCAAAATATAGGGGCACAAAAGTTTGATAGCATATCATAGAGTGCTGCATCAAAATTACTGAGGCATCAAAAGTGAGTAGCTCATCAAGATTGAAGCCTAATCAAAGCTGATGGTAATGACAAGAGTTGTTGTTTGATTGTTTGTGTTAGGTGTGTGTGTGTGTGTGTGGTATGTGTAGAACCGCGGAATGAAAATAGTATAGCCATCTAACATCAGTACCTTACATGACCTCAATTGTTAGGTCACAGTAGCATCTACTAGAGGAGAGGGTGTGGCAGGTACCTGGTAGAAGCGCAAGAATAATCCATCTTTATTGTCGAGCCTCCAATGCAACTTTTGTATAGAGTAATAGTCATATTCTAAGTCACTCACTGAGATACGGTATCCTATAAGGACGAAATATAAGGTCGAACAAGGCCAAGACAGAAATACAAGGCCAAAACATCCAAAAAAAGGGCTTATCACCAATAATAAGGGAAGGTCATAATAACCAAATAGGGGGATGGCACGTTACGACGGTGTATTAGCTGCGCACCGGTTCTGAGCGCTACTCACCTTCCTTACGAACGGTGTTAGCCAAAAAATTCAAGGTCCTCAATTTGTATTTAACGTTATAATAGCTACAAAAGGTGACCGAGGAAATAAATTGGGTATCTCAAAATATTGCACCCTGTGAAAAGACAATAAGTTGCAAAAATTAGGTGGCCAAAATTAGGGTGGGCCAAAACATGACCCATTGGAAGACCAAAGTGATTAGGTATTATCGTGAGTAAACAAATTAGGTGGGTGAACTACTGTAACTACGGAGTCTGCGCAATACGTTATTATGTACGCAACCCTATCGACCTAAAATTATAGGGCTTGTACCGATAAAAATAAATATATAAGGGTTGAGAGAAAATAAATTTTAAGAGTATACATACAAAGTACAAGAAAGCTACACCCTGGTAAATACAATAAGGTTGACCGAAAAATTTGTTCTTACAAAAGAGATCCAAGAGTCAAAACAAGGATCTCAAGGCCAAAAAAGGTGAGACAATAAAAAAGGTCACAAGGTCAGGTAAAAAAATATTAGGCCAGAAAAAAAGAGCTCAATGTCTATATTAAATAAGCTCACAGTCGGTCTAAGAGTCTCAATGTTACAAGTCAAGCACACTTTCAATATCTTCTGATACTCACTAGTCTTGGTGATCGAGATTAATACACTTCTATTATAAGACTTGTATAATATATAGAGATATTGAAAAACTACCGATTAAATCTTGCACAATAACGTATTACTACTCGTATAAATTAATATTAACAAGTTAACGAAGAAACGCTAATAAAATTTAGTTAAGATATTTCAATGGAAACCATCTTAACTTAGTCCTGTACAGAAGTGATAACATACTTCTAGTTGAGCCAGAGTGTTCCCTTGTGCTAAATTTTTGTACATGTTTGCTGTGGTGAATGACTCAGTGGTTTTTATCTGTCAAGAATTTTTCCGAGAACCCAGTGACTTACGATTTCACGCCTCGGACTGCTTAAATACTTTATCTATACATTGACACACAATTCATAAGTATATATATATATCTAGTCATTTTATAATATTTATATTAAATTGAATTTTTGTTATTAACAGTAGATTATATAATAATAACGAATATACTAAAGTATTATTTTGAATAAGTATGTAGTTTCTTCTATAGAATAGAAAATATTAATATATATAATTAGAGAAGCCTATATATAATATATAATAATATCAATAGTATATCAATTATAATATAATTAATTTAATAATAATATAATAAAAATAGTAATTAAATTATAATATAATTAAATATATAATATAATTAATAGAATTTTATA
Source organism: Trachelipus rathkii (assembly GCA_015478945.1). NCBI lineage: Eukaryota > Metazoa > Arthropoda > Malacostraca > Isopoda > Trachelipodidae > Trachelipus > Trachelipus rathkii. The sequence continues at coordinate 41,193 of JABUQX010135403.1, forward strand.
TATATTTAAAAATTTATATGTAAAATAGTAGTAAACTGGTTTTAATGTATAATATTATGAGGACACCTAATTGGTCTTAGGGAATTAAATAAAGATTTTATATAGGGATCTTAAAAGAGATTAATTTGTATTCAATAATATAGAGAGGAACTATACCATTAAGGAGGGGAGTGTTTAGGTGTGAGAAGAAATATGAATAAAATTTGAATGAATAATTAAAACGTATGTTATCATATAGAATCTATGGTGATGAAGAAGGTATATAACTGAAAAATTAAACGAAAGTACGTTGATATAGGATTTTGTCCAGTGAAAGATGGATATATAGTCAGTGGTTAAATTCCGAGTGTTATAAGTGCGAGTGTAGTTGAAAATCTGGAGCCACGCCTGATGGAGTCAGTATAGAAAAGTGATTGAGATTAACATTGAAAAGGATTAGCCTGGAGAGAGATAGAGATATTGAGAAGAAGATGGAAAGAAAGTGCATGTGGTAAAGCAGGGGTTATTGATGAGGGAGTATGGTTGTGGCCCTACCGGGACCTAAAGGTTAACCCACATGGTGAGAATTGTCATAATATGAGGACCGATCGATATTATTGTACAGATTGGGTAGAAAATCAAACTATTATGACTAGATCTATAAGGAAAAATCAGCTTATTATATCAGAAAATAAGAATAACGAGTTCAGTTATGGAGTACAGTAATTTGGAGTATGTATTAAGTGATGATATATTATAATAAAATGTCATTATTTCAACATCCAAGTGTTATAAATTGAAAATATATATACATTATTATTTAGCTTCTGAGAGAATTATATGGACAATTTAATAGATAGTAAAAATAAACGGCTTAGTGAGTGTAGTATTTAAAAAAAAGACATTGGATTTAATCATAAAGATGAGCAATTATAATTTATAATACAACTAATAATTATTACTGACATTACGATATATAACAAAAAATATGAATGATAGCACTATCAAAATTATATTGGAATTGACACTCAAATGTAATAGTGTATCATATATTGTAGGCTGTTAATACTCTATTCTATATTCCGAGTAGGAAATTTAGAGACAAATTATTTGGAAATGTAAAGATGACATGGTTTGAGGAGTGGAGGGGAGGCGAAGAGTCTTCTCAAGACATGAAATTGTATCAATCAATTAATAACATATTGACAGGATATGTGTACAAATATAATTAAATATTCTCTGTAGAACTTGGACCAAAACTCCTCGCCCGCTATAAATATCTAAACAGTATCAAACTAATCAATTAATTAACAAAATTCATGATCATCATCATCATCAAATTGTCATAAATATAAAATCAATATAATTAAACATTAACCAATCGCAGTGGATATATAATTTGTATATTCTAAAAAATAATCCTGAAATATTGTGTCTCGTCGAATCGGATGTGTTGAGACAGTAGACTTTATCTACTAGTAATAATTCCCTAAAATAAATAGTAAATACACTGCCATGATAAAAAAATTGTAGTGAAACTGAAGAACATTGTTGTGAGAGTGGAAAATTCTATAATAATAATTTAAAGCTAGAACATAACATAAAAGTATCAAATAATATGAGAGTGAAGAAATTAATAATAAGAAGAGGATTACAAAATTTATTAACTTATATATTTAAAGATATATACTTTGTTAATTAATATTTATTTTACTTTTAATGTATTAAGTGAATGTTACAAAAACTCAGAGTAGAACAATTCTAGCGTGCTTACTAAACCAATATCTTATAGTCCATAATTATTGTATATATGCATGACATATCGATAGCATTGCCTCGATGACCTTGAAAAGCATAGTAATATATCCTGATTCTAATAGGCGAGATGCAGCGAGAAGCTTGAGTATTAGCAAAGATAATTAATATTTACCAAGTTAACGTATGCTGATGTCGTTTTTGAGCTAAGCACTTAGTACATTATTTCATACATATTCGAGAGAGGCAACGAGTAAGCCACTCCAGTTACATAGAGAATGGAATAATGTAACTACAAGTCACTCAACATTAGCTATAACAAATTTCCGGGTTAAATAAACATTTACGAGATTTATTTTTAAATTTCTGACATTCAATACGTATTTTATTCCAAAATTGTTTAAAATTACATTTAAAGATTAAAAGATTTTAAAAACCAGAAACAGCTTTTTAATGCAAGAGACATTTCTTGTATCCACGTTTTACGTCATAATTAACACATGGTCACAAGAATAACATAGAAAACCAATTACATAAAATAATTTTTAAAATGTATAGTTTCATGTTTTTATTTTTTTTAAGGAGAAAGAAAATGAAATGCTACTTTTTCGTACAAGATAGATATTCGTCAATTCACCAAATTGTTAAAATTTTTGATAAGAATAAATAATTTTCCTTGCATCCAAAATGTTCGCTTCCCGTGTAATATCATTCCAAAAAATTATATTTATATTTTATTATTATATTATTATTATTATTATTATTATTCAAAATAGAATATACTGTCAAAATAAATAAAAAAAAAGAAATGAGTGATATTTTATTATTCTAGTATTAAGTATTACATTTATATAGTATGTGGTTCTTGGTCAGAGACGTAACCCTTTCTGAGTTAGAATATTTCCAGCATAAAGCTGCTCCTAACTTAGGTAGAATCATATACCAGAGCAGCTGCTCTCAAGCTTTAAGCGCTACAACTCTTTTGATTAATTAAATCGCGTATTAGAATTTGATCAATAAATTGTTCGAAATTTGAAATTAATAAAATAACTGTCTCTTCTATTACTTCTTCAATAATATTATCACATTGCCTCTGTTTGATTAAACACTTTCAGACTTAGGTATAAATAATGAAAGAAAATAAAAGACAAAGGAGTATTGTAGTACAAGAGTATTACCAATAATTAAACCATCATTTTTCGTAATATTTATTAAATTATTTATTAAATGATGTTTAAGACTAAAACTTTATTTTATTTATTATATTATCTTATTTAGGTAATAATTAAGTAATATTAATATATTTATAATTGAGATTTTATTAATAATTTAAATATTATGACTTTATATATTATAGTCGTTTCATAAATAATTATGAAAGTATCAATATCTATCTTATTATAATATTATAGGTATTTAATACCCCCGAAAAAAATTTAACCTTAAACAGGTCTCTTGGTTATAAGGAGTTATGTCTTATGCCTTTCGCACTTTCATTAACTGAATTCAGGAAAGGGAGTACCGGGTTCGGCTCTCCTGGGAAAAGGTTTAAAACCCCGGATTCGGACGCTTCTCACACGCGACCACACACACACAGACACAACACAACAACGACCTCTACACAGAGATCCACAACATCACACATATTACTCTAAGTTATAAAGTAGCACTTAATTGTATTATTTATGTTATTAATTCAAATTAGTAATATATCGTACCTGAAGAAAAATTTATATTAAGAAATAATAATTAGTTATGATGGACTGAAAAAGTGTATATTTTATAAGGAAGAGTAGATCTAAATCTTTAGCAAAAAATTTATAAGATTGTAAAGCCGGATATTGTCATACAATTATTGCTCAAAATGGCGGATAATAGTTATTTTCTAAAATTACTTCTTAGTCAACCATGGACCAGATATCGGAATGTTTAATATTTTTTATATTTTAATAAAATAGTGCGAAATGCGAATAACTTTTTTTTATTCACACATCCTTTTTTCACTTAATTACGTATAAAGTTTTATTAAAACCTTATTGTAACAGTTTAGGCCACATATAAACAATTTTAACTATATGACATTTGAGAGAGCACACTAAATTTATATATTTAACCATGATAACAGATGCACTAAAATTTCCACTCTATTCAGTGATATTCCCACACTTCTTCCACCGGCTAGAGAAGATTCTGCTATTTTTTAACAGTTAAGATTTTGAATACTTCGACAATGAATATACGTAAGGTTAAACGGTTAAAAACAACAATTTCTCAGCTCTTTCAACGAAGACAGTTTAGCTTATCTTTACTCGTGCATAAATCCGACAGCACCGTAAAGAGGCGCTGCGACAACAAAGCCAACTTGTATAATGTGACATGCAAATAGACGACTCATACATGTAGAAGAGTTTTCACAGTCACTTGCAATTGGAATTTATCCTCTCTCAACTTCTACGTGGATCTTCGTTCTTTGTATTTGATTACGCTTGTCTCGAGGTACTGTGTGATAAGGAAGAATGACTGCGGAATATAGATAGCTACAAACTTCCTCTTCGATCATATGCCTATTAGAACACCAAGTTAAATAAATTAACTCATTTTATATTCACACTGGGATATACAATGTAAGAGGCCGTAATTGGATAAATTTTATTTGATATAATTTTTAAATGAAATGTACTATCAATATGAATAGACGTTCAGGTACTTTTTGTTAATATATTAATAATTCACTTTTGCTATATAATATTATTTAAATTTTAAATTAGTCTTGAAATAAATAATTCTCTTTTATATATTGATATTTCTAAATTTATATTTTAACGCACGAGAATTTTAGTCAAAGAGTACTTGGGGCGATATCTGCGTATCGAGATTAATTGGAATGATTTACTTGAAAAGGATAGTCATCTGCGATTAGATGAAAAGGTTGTGGTTTTCTCCTGCTTATGACGCAGTTTTCTGTTCGTTTTATAACAATTAACTTAATTTTATATATTTTGAGTTGGCTTTTTTAAAACTGCTACTTTTTTTCTAATAATTTAACTTGCATGATCTGCCATTTTTACCTTTAACTCAGCCAGTCTTACAAGCTTGAAAAGGCAGAAATCTGTAAGACCTCGAATCGAGAAACGTTGCTATAGTAAACAAATAATCAATCATCTTTGTCCGTAGAACAAAAAAGTTTGTCAATTTCTCTTTCTAGCATCGAAGTAGTCATTTGCAGTCTGAATAATAACGATAATACTTTTAAATGATTACAGAAAAAGGAATTAAATATAACTAATAGAGAAGATTTTGTTTACTTTCTAAAAAGGTACTGTCTTCGGAAGTTTTGAGCAATGGATTGAGCCATGCGGAAAACAAGGTCAAATACTTGAAGCGTAATAAGACTATCTACAATTAGAGGCGTAGCATATCAATATCAGAGACTATCTATTTAGTTTCAGCTTACAGTTCTCTGCACCATGATCTATCACACAAGCAAAGAGTATATGCAGATTATTCTCAATAGTATAGGAGACAGTTATGGTTGCACATATTATACCTATATCCTTATAATTCACTCATTGTAATGAGCTTGAGGCAATTTCTTAAATAAATTCGTCTGTCGAAAAAGGAGATAAATTAGCGAACTTATGTAGAATAGTTATCTGTCAATCGGGATATTGCGTACAAGTTTATGTTCATTATATGAGTAACTAGATCAGTAGAATTACTTATCTCACAGCGATACACATACATCGTAGCCCAAAAAAATTCAGACTTTCTATTATATATAGGAGTAACTAACATCTGCAATACCTGTCTAATAGCAAGCCTCAAGGAGAGCAGACATCATCAAAAAAATATAATTTATATATTATTTCTCCTAGAATACCAATCTGACTTATCCTATACCTAATAGTATCATATACTTTAATGAAATCTCTATTTAGGATATTATTAATTATATAATACAATATTATTTAACAAATTAATTATTTATAATCCATGTATATCATATTAGTTTCATAAGCTAAAAGAAAAAATCGGAGGCATTTATTAATAGGCAGAATACTTGGATCAGTTTGTACTTTAATAATGCATTAACACAAGTAAGGAAAATAAGAAATATCGCGTAAAATCAATAAGTGCACAAATATGGAGAGACTTTAGAAAGAATATTTTAAAATTATAAAAGCGATAATTAACTTATTAAAATCAATAAACAAAATACAAAAAATGTAAAAATTTATGTGTGAATGTAAGACCTAATATATAATATTGTGCGAAAAACCAAAGTATTATTTATCTCAAAATGACAATATTGCTACAAATATATTATCCATAAACCCTTCCCTAAATTCTTATTAACGAACACTCTCTATCTATTAATAATAGATCAACTTCCTATGGGTTCTAGGCTCAAGTCTCACCTTGTTCGCCATATAACAAATATTTATTAAAATACGGAAGGTCAAAATTGTGAGTATGGATGAAAGAGGATTACTGACATAAAATAGGGTCAAACGAATAGAAGTCTGTCGGGTACTGCAGTTGCACCACATTAAATATACAGTAAGTATTTACTAAGTAGAGAGAGACAGTATAAACAATAAACAAATTACTATCTCATATTATAGAGTATCTTCGAATGATTAATAGCAACAGTGAATATAAGATTTTTGAGATACACTCACCAAGTCAATTATAAATAAAGTATTTCATAATATACGTACTACATATAAATAATATTATATTGAGGATGAGATGGCAGATTATCTAAGTTATGAAAATATAGTGTAAGAAAGAATAGTGAACTCCGAGGCTTCACACTACAAAATATTAGAAATATTAGACTCGTCCTCTTGTAATCCTTCTTATGGAAATACTCTATCGTCCATCTTATTTAAGTTCACTATAAGAAATATCGTTTTCGAGGATGATGATAACATGTTACCACTTTATAATAATTACAATTCATACTTGGAATGAAATATGTTCATATTTATATAATTGAACGAGAACATATTAACTATCATGCTAGTAATTATATATATTAATATTGAACTTTGATTGCTGGATATAGAACACAAAGACTTGTTATTACGATATAATAAACACGTGTGAATATAGACTCAGCGACACCACGACTCACTACTAATTACACCAACTATCTTTGCACTCTTCCACTTCTTACTAACATTCCTTCCTATTATCACCAAGCTAACATACTCTCAATTTCAGATTCCCAAAGTGGGATGAGTATTATAATATTCTATCATCCCGATATGTACTATTTGTTTGAATTATTCTAGAAAATTACATTTTCTTCATGTACACTATTATATTCACAAATATTTTAAAATGACAAGGAGTAATTAATTATATTATTACATTTATTATAGTATTATTTATGTTTACATTTATCACTCTTATATAATATACCTACTATAATGGTGGTGTAATCTTACTTTAGGTTTGTACCTGTGTCTTAGCAATATCAATACTAAGTATCTACTCAGAACTGAGAGAATAAGCGAGATAATATTAATAAAATAATAGTAAATATGTAGGAATAGACTTATATTACATAACAATGTACGTATATACGCATATTTATTCTTGTTTATGAGTCAGTAACTGGCTATGGACATTTTGACACACATTTCAGATGCATAGGGAATGTGATGGGAACTAGAGTTAATTTTAGCTATCTGTATTTTGCTTGTTGTTTTTCCTTCTCAACAAGGTCAATTTCACATCATTGACTATCCAGCTTGTGAAACTTTCATATGGACCTTCCAACACTTAAAAGCAATCCCTGTCAATATAAAGAAATGCTACTACGCATAGAGGTATATATTTGGCTGATAGGTAGAAACTACAGTCTGATATAATTTTATTTCTACGCATATATGCCGAATGTAATTAAATGCAACATAAATGAGTGTTTGCCTCATACATTACTTCGCTCCGATAAAAAAATTGTTCACTTCCAAGTAAATCGAGGTAATCGCACTATCAACTATTCGGGCTTAGGTCAGATATATAACCACGGCGTGGAAATGCTTTATTTTTTATCATATTAACTGCTAGTTGGAGACTACTAAATGTATATTCAACATGCAATCACTAATTAACCGAAGTTTTACATATGAACTCAATTCTTAATCGTTGGTAAAAACGCCTCATAATATAAAGTAGAGATATGAGCCCTACTTGAGCAAATTACAAATGATTTAACTATATAAGAAGACGAAAATTTAGCAGATTTGTTGCACTGCTAACCAATGTGAAATATAGCAAAATACATAAGCTATAGTTTTCAATTTGATTTTCAGTTAATCACGATAACTCGGCGCTTTCTTATCGACTCTGAGAGAATGCATCTCATTTTGCACAAATGAGATATATTTCATTATAGTTGAAATCTTAATCGAGGAGATACATAGAAGATGAATTTATCTTTACTCATTTATATTGGTACATTGGAGGTCAAAAACAAACTATATCTATATGGGAATGCGAATTACCTGATATAAATAAAGATTTCTTATGAGATAACATGAAGAGAACTGCAACTGTCCTCTTTCAAAGAGTCACGTTTCGTAGTATTCATCTTACGTGTACATGATTAAAGGTGGACAATCTTATGAAAAAAGTAAATTATTGATTATGAGATTACTCATTTATACTTCGTCAGTGCTTCTTGTCATATCACACGATCTATTAGTGTGTACAAAAACTACGCAAATGGTATGTTAATATAATAATACGAACATGTCATCATTCAAAAATCCTCGCTATCCATCCTAACGATTATTCAAATGCATGTTAATTAAATAATATTCAGAAGCTCGTAAAAATTATTTGGTATTAACCAATTGCATATGTAGCAAGGAAATCATTTCTTTCATTTTCAGTTAGTATAAATATGCGTATCTGAGTATAGGAGTAGATTTATATGAGAATTGGTTATGGAGAACAGGTGTACTTAAAGCTCCACTCTAATTATAATTGACTGGTCGATTGTCATATATAATTTTAAATTAACATCCTATATTCGCGGATTCCGTCTATTTAACCCTCGGTATGGAGAGAACCAGACACCTCTATTGACTATCCACTTTTATTAAATGAAATTTTTGTAAATACTTACATCAACATATGTCGCACAATTATCACTCATACATATATATATAAAATATTTATTTACCAAATAGGCATACATGCTGACCTCTATTTGAGGTAGAGAAATATTTATACATAACACTAAGCTTATTTTCGCAGACTTCCATATCAGAAATAAAATCTTGGAGTCATAACATTGGGCACTGCTATAACAAAAAATGTGGTAATACGTTCCAGCACGAGAGAAGTGGCAGGTACGCGAGGTCATATTAAATTGAGGCCCGATAGGTTGCGACAAAAAAAAAGGGGACAACTAGGTGATGTCTAGATATCATATCGAGAATGCCTGGAAAACCGTGATCTATTCTCCGAACTAATAAAATGGTACACTAATTTAATAAAATATAATTAAAAATATAGAAGAACTACGGAGGGGAAGTTTATTCATGATTGTAGAGCTAGTTAATGGATTTCATAAGCTAAACACCAAGTAAGAGAAAATATGAAACAAATATAAATCTCTCTCAAACACCTTATTTGATTCATTTACTAACCGAGTAGAGAAGGATCGATAATTCTTACAAAAATGAAATATGTCGCCATAATCAATAGATTTTTATCATAAGATACAGATTTTTCTAAGCGCAAGACCATATATGCTTATATATATTAGGGTGTACTTATATACGATTTTTCCACTTTGTGTAAATTTGTGATATTGTTTTAAATTCTCATCATTATTTTGTCATATGGAATTGGAAGTGTTAACATGTATGCTACTAATTTTTGAACTTTCTAGTGGGAAAGGGGATAGTAAATTTAACATTTGAAAGACAATATAATATCTGTTGTAGTAACAACGGGACGTTATTGTAAAATTTTTTGCAATATCAATATTTGAGGAGATTAATCTTAAATAATTAAAAAATATAAAATAAAGCTGTTTAATATTTGTTTTTAATAAAAAACCAATTCTTAGCTTTACTTTTATGTTATAATGGATCCTCCAATCTTATATTAAAATATTTTATACACAGATATACATTCTTTTGATCGAAACGATTATAATGAAAATATTGTCAATTATAGAATCATGGACATTTCCATTAATACTCAAGTAATTATTATGCAACATATAATTTTAATTAAGTTATATAGTTTAAACTGAGTATTAATAAAAATGTCAGCCTGTTTATGAAAATATGAGTAACAAGAGTAATAACATAATGATGAATATGTTAATTTTATATCTATGCTGTCATTATTACATAACTATTAATTCATGCGGTGAATACACTAGAAAGATTAATTTTTAACTCCTGGATTGTAACGCGCACCTCCGAGATCAATATGAAAGAACTAAGAGACTCCTTATTCTAATTCCGAGAGATAAAGATTTTTGTGAATGTATATAGAAAATGATCTAAACATATTCCTCCAAACAATACTTGAGAATATAAAAAGATTCTTACCAGATATTTTATAAATTAAAAAATATACTCATACGTAATAATCTAAAGATTTCTCCATACACATTTAATATACACAATAAACTATCTACAAGGTTCCTAAATATATTTAAAGGACTTACACAGATATTTAAAACTAATTTGTTGAATAAAAGGTTAAGTAAAAAAAATGATTTTTTTTTTAAACAATTGCAATAAATGAGATCATCACTAATAATAATACTATGCACTATGATAATGTCTAGATTTTAATAATGATACTTTTTTAAAATTTAAAGTTAACATACTTAATAATTTTTATTGTTATCATCATGGTGATATTAGCACCGACCATATTACTAATATACATAATACAAATGCTTATAAATATAATTATTTGAGGGTGATAAAAGCAATATCTTTTGATAATAAAAACTAAGCTAAATATACATCGTTAGAACATTTTACATATAAGGTCGATTTAATTTCTACTAAGTCTTATACCTATCTATAGCGTCAGATATAATAAAAATGTTATCCAGAAATTTTACGAGTGACACATGTTAAGGAGTTGATTTACCTAGTTGTATTACATCGGAAATAGCGTGTTAAGTTAACTGCATAATTTTTTTGGTAAATAAAAAGATGTTAATTAAAATAGTAAAATTACTAACGAATATAATAATAAATCGGTTATCTTAGGATAAGCTGTGAATTAAGTGAGAGATTTCTTAACCATAGAGGCTATTGTCTCGTCTCCTTTGCCAGAAACGACCCACACTACAGTAGACAAAACGCATAATTCAGCCAAACTCTTTGTATATAATTTGAATATATAATTAAAAAAAGTATTAAATATGATCACCTCTATGAATCAAAGGTTATCAAGTTATGAGATTTTGATTCTTTACATTTAATTGCTCTTCTTACGAGACGAATTTAGTGTTCGTGGATATAGCGATGATTCTAATAGCAGAAATATAATGATTTATTTAATTATAAGTGATGGATCTAGTCTATAAACGAATCCGAGAAAATTAATTATTTATTACCCAGAAACTAATCAATTAATAACATAAAAATATATTAGTATAATAGTTATTTGAGACTAAAATATTTTATATATTATGATATATATTGGATTCATTCAATAATAATTAATTCTATAATTTATAGTAAATAAGTTACTTATTATTAGACTTATAGATTGCTCAATATATCCACTAAATATATAGAGTTATTACATGTCTTATAGGACATTCGCATTATTTATTCACTATTGCACTTTACGGATTTTAATATAAGTTAGAGCATATTTGGCGAGTTAGGATGTAATAACTATTTATACTAGCAGGGTGTACACACGCATTAGATTACCATTATTATTCCTAATTTGAGATAAAGCGGTCAGTGATACCAAACTTAGTATCCACTTGCATGATATAATAAAATAAACGAGTACAGACATTTGAGTATGATACATAGCTCATTCAAACTTACACTAAGGTATTATTTAAACATCACGCATCAGTATTATATGAAAATCTCTACTTAATTATTCCATTGTTAAGGCTTCCAATAACCAACAAGTTGCGATGAGAGTATAGTTGCAACCTATATTTGACAGACAAAAGATTAGTTACTAAGTAAACACAAGTTAAATTCACAATACAACTCCACACACATTAACAATGCTTTATTCCTATATTAGTCATATCTTAGACTGACTGTGAGTAGCTAAATTGCGACCCATAACCAACGATAGGACGGAAACACCATACCTTGTGAGAATATAATTTCAATATCAACTTATATACGGTTACTTATAGGTTGCCCCCATCTGTGGACGAGTAAACCTATAGCTACACGTGAAATTAATAAACAGTCTGGAGAGTTGTTACAAAAGGAACCTTCTAGGGAACTTATTTACACATGGTCTCCTAATACATCTTAAAGTATTTACTTTAATAAAGGATTTCTTTAAATTGATATATATTTGATAATTTTTACAATTAAATTAATAAAATCATAAACAAAAAAGAGGAGGAAAAACTAATTTAAAAATTTTAATTATTCGGTCGGTATGATAGATAGGTTAGCCTATAACTAATCTACATATTTAATTATAGTGTTTATGGTGTAGAGCATCGGGCGAGGCATGAGTATCTCCAATGCGTATTAATATGGCCTATTGAACCTAATCTAACTCCTTAATAAAACTCATTTTATAGGACTAATATATCTTAGAGCTAGTTGGGATGTCCGGTAGACCTTTCCTGTAAGCTCCAATATTACTAGATAAGAGGTCTAGAATATATTACTACGACATATTAAGATATAATATCAATAAATATTTTATAAAATGAAATTATAAACTTAGTTAAGAGCACTTAATTATCAAATATATGTTGAATATCATATGGCTCACATCCTATCGCTCCACTCAAAAAATAAATAGAATATATAGAATAAAAATTATATAAATATAATAAATAAAATTATATAATTATTGTTCGAATATTAAATACATTGTAAATAAACGTTAGAATTTTGTTTCTTGGCCTTTTATATCATGTATTCTATCATAGCATGTTGAGTACACCCTCAAAAAATCTATATCTTCTAATACACTATACTCAAACTAAATATACTAATATACTTAAATATTTTTACTAATATTTGAAAATGAAGAAGAAAAGGATGAAGAGGAAGATAGGAAGACAAAGAGTAAGAAGTATAAATGATATACAGATCAAGATATAAAAGATGACTGAAATCAGTTACACATTTAATTTAGATTCGTAATTAAGTTATAATGTGATTAGTATTTTATAAAGTCTGTTAAGCACTAATGAGTATAAGTATTTGTTAATAATTGTAATTAGTTTTTTATAGATGAGTATCATTATATATCTTTATTTTTGGGGCTTCTAGTTCATAAGAAAGATTAGACTATTAATTTACAAGTACATATCTATTGAATATGTCCACCCCGTGGAGTTGAAAAAGCCATTCGTATCATTTTCCGCTTCGAGATATACGTGCAATTTGTTTTTTTGTGTTTTTATTTCAATTGTTTAACGAATTAAACATAGAAAAATTATGTGTCCGTTTAAAGAAACACCTTAATTAATCCTTCGAGAAAGATAGCTTAAGCAAGTGTTTTCGTTAGTGAATCCTTAGACAATAGTCTCAAATTTGACAAGGTTAAAAATTTATTAAATCAGGATTAATAATAATAATATTAATTAATTACTAAATAATAAATAAATCTTACAATACATAATACTTTAATAATATATATTCCTAAAAATATTTATATATATATCTCATTGAAAATAAAAATAAACTAATTAATTGATTCATAATTATTATGTTATATAATAATTTCAACTCATTAGATATATATTAAGTTATTATTGGCATATTTATAACACTAATCAATAAGTTTCGATAGCATAGGGATTCTCAATAATTAATGATCATAATGGCGAATTAATCAAATATAGAAATTAATGAAAGAATTAATATTATATAAATAATATATATAATATATATAATATAATAAATAATATATTAATATATATGATATAATATATATAAAAATAAATAATATAATTAATATATAATATTAATAAATATAATATATTATAAATATAACTAAAATAATATAAATAAATAATAATATTACTATATAAATAATAATAATAAATAAATAATAATAATATAATAATAATAATAATATATTAATATATATATATTTTATTAATATAATATTATATTATTAATATAATATTAATATTTATAATATATATATATTAATATATATTTATATATATTATATAATATAATAATATATAATATATATATTATATTATTTATATATTATATAAATATATTATATATATATTTATTATTTATATTATATATAGTATAATGTTTATTAATAGTATAGGTATATATAATATATATAAAGAGTCTCGGTGGCGCAGTGGGTTAAGTAACTGTAATCAAATCAAGAATTCTGTATCAGCGTTCTATGAATTTTTAATTGCTTTTATATAGTTATTGCAACTTCTAGTTACTACCTTGTTATGAATATTATATATAATTGAAAATGTATATTAGTATATTACTATCTATATATTAAGTATATTATACGTGTTATGATAATATATATGTATATCTATGTTTTTATTTTTATTAATATATATATATATATATAAAATTATTATTATCTATATATTTATTATATAAAAACTATTAAAAATATAATTATAACTAAAGCCACAAAAATATAGATATATAATTATTATAATAATATATATATATATATATATATATATAAAAACATTGAGCAGCATGTCAAATTGTCTGACAAACTGAATACGTTTGTCGAGAGAGTTATGGGGTCGACTCCTTGAAGGAATCTTTCTATAGGGAAGTTACCTTCGTCGATTTAGAGCAAACGCAGGTCGTCTGTGAAGCTGGAATTTTCTTAGGCGGCTCCATCTCCATCATTTTATAGCTCCAGCTCCATCATTTTATAGCTCCAGCTCCATCGTTTTATAATACTCTGCTCCGCAATCTTAAAATCCTCTGCTCGGATCCATTCATTATTTTATACTAAAAGTATTTTTTATCCGGCTCCGTGTTCACCCAAAAGAGGCAAAAAATCTTGCACCTCCGTAACTCCATCATTGCAACCAAGGGCATGTAAAACAACTTGCGAGTTATTAAAGTAGTTATTCTTTATAACAATTGACAAACACACCAAAAATACACACTCACACTCACAAAAACATACACATCATCACTGTTTATTTAAGATATATTGATACTTTTGCGTTTCATGTGCCCAGTGAAATCTTTGTTAAAAATGTGCAAAAAATTCTTTGGTAGTTTTATGTGTGTTTTTAAATTGTGTTTTAATTAATTCTTAATAAGAAAAAAAAAATATTTAAAGAAATATGCTAATTTTAACAATTTTGGCATTTTCCTGATTGATTTTTCTTTTTTTTTATTTTGGAGCTTAGGATTGGTTAGGTTAGGTTAGGTTAGGTTAGGTTAGGTTAGGTTAGGATAATAAGATTTCATATACTATAAAATAGCTAGTCAGTGCTTTCTTTTAAGTAAAATGTTTGGAAAAGTTTAAATATATTTAAGTGAGAAAGAAGGAAAACTCGCCCAAGGATGCGACCTATTTTTAGGGAGTGCTAAAATTGTTTGCTCCTTTTTAATCGCCTAAATCTATTAAATCTTTAAGAGACGAATGTTTTTATACAATTATATTTCCTTTTTCCCTGACAGTAAAAATTTACGAGCCGCTTATTTTCTTTATGACGTTATGACAGTTTTAGAGGTCTGGAAGACCGTTGTTAAGTTTGGAAACTATTGTTTTGGAAGACCATTCTTTTCTAAAAGATTTTTGGTAGTTGCCATCATACAAAAATTTATGTCTATATCCCCCAAGTGGGGATTGGGTCTTTGTGGTTTTGCTTTGAGGACAATTGGTTTTGTAGGGGCATAAACTTAAATCATTCTCGCCAGGGAGATATTTCTCCTGAATAGCTCTCCAGTCGGATTACATGCGGAGGTCGATGCCTCATTCATCACCACCCGATGAAACACTATTAAATTCATATCATTATGGCTTTCTAAGATCTGCTCGGTTTCGTTGTAAGAATACCTTCGAATTTCTCATAATCCGATTGAAAATCTTGATCTATGTACCACCTGGAGTATGATTTTCTTTTATGAAACTTAATAAACGGATTCGTACTTTTTTTCTATAATGACTTACATTAACAGGGGATAAAATGTGTGCTCGGGAATTTTGAGCGAGCCACAGCATTTAGTCGCACTAAAATTTAAGGAATTTGAGACTCTTCCGATCTTCTCCATAAAAAATTTCGTTACGCACTTTCCCCGCCCGGGAAGACGTCAATTTCGTCGCATGATTACGATGTTTTTTGCTTCACTGCAACCTCTTGTTATATTGAGGGTGCTGGATCACCCCTCCCAAAAGTTAGGTTTAGGATTTTATTAGTTAGACCAAAAAATGTTCAAAGAATAAAGCTTTTTTGTTTAATATTTATAAAATTTATAATATCTTTATAGAGGACTGTAATGGTACCGAAATGGATCTGTATCATATAAATTTAATAAAATTTAATATAGATTATATATAAATATATATAATTATATAATATTTAGTAGATTTGTAGCATGAAAGAAATATATTTAGCATATATTTCAATCTCTATGTTAGAGCGTTTGAGGATAATAATAGATAATATCACCTTATTCAATTATTTATATGTGCTATAGACTCACAAAACATAAGAACCCATAAATAGAATAATTAATAATAGATGATAATTGATATATTTTCCCCAAAAAAAAGTAACAATTTTTTGCGTTGTATATATAATATGGTAATAATTTTCCTATAACATTTAGATTCTTATACAATTACATACCTATAATCCATGTTCCTATTTTCAATCCAATGTATTCCTACTTCGTGATTATTTCAAGGATGAAGAGAAGAGAGTAGAGAGAGTGAGTAGAGGGTAGAGGAGAGTGAGAGAGTGTTAAAGAGAGTGTGGGAGAAGAGGAGAGAGAGAGAGAAGAGAAGAGAGACTAGCTACTAGAGATAGAGAGGGCGAAGAGAAGAGAGAGAGAGAGAGAGAGAGATGAGAGAGAGAGAGAGAGAGAGAATATTCGTAGTTCTAATTTAAAGTAACTTTACTAAACAGAAACAAAAGGAATTTGTAAATGATAAGAAATAAAAAAATAATAAATAAAAATTTAAAAAAATAATGAGAACAAAAATAATTTAATAATAGATAAAAAATAATTAATTTAGTAAAATATATAATAATATAATAATAATAAATAGAATAATAATTATATAGAATAAATAATCCAATAAAATATAATATTAAAATATTTATGATAATAATAATAAATGTTAATAATTTATACAAAAATGCTGTTAACTTTTTATAATTTATCTGTTTAATATGGATTAGTAAGGATCACTTGAGCATCATAAATTCCATACAAGATCTTTATATCTTTTTAATTACGTATTGATAAAGATTAATAAACTTCGGTTGGCACGTGTGGATCTTGATTTATTTCCTCGGACGATGCTAGAAATATATTTTGAAAAGAAAAGTATCTACACAGATGGAAATGATGGTCTTCATAATATACAAACGATCATTACCTCTCTTTCTCCTTATATTAGCTAAAAATTATATACTAATTATATATATATTTATCCACTTAAATAATATAATTACATAAATATATTTTCTAATATAAATTATAAATTATAATATTATATTATATAGTATTTAATTATCTATATTAGATATAATAAATATATTATATATAATGATTAATTTTTATAATTTCATAATAATTAATTATATATTTAATATAGTATATTATGAATATATATATATATATTGCATTAGGAGTAAAGGCGAAATCTGCATTAATGTACGAATTAGGTTATGAATGTTCGTGTTTTTCATAACTTTATTGCAAAATGAAAGGTGAGGAGTCGTGATTGAGGGAACACTTCTTCGAAAATCTGCCATACCATTGGCAGTTTTATCTATGTAATTTGTGAATGTGTGATGTGTCAAGTGTTGAAACTAAGAAAGGAAATAGGTATTTTTTTTGGAAGGAATGAGGTCTATTGGTAATGTAGAGAAGAAGGTTACAACGGACTGGGAGAAAGTTTGAATACAGATTGGTAATTAATTCTGCAAGGTGTAAATAGAAGAAACAAACTTTACCTCGCTGTAAAAGAACGTAGATTTACAAAGAACCGGAGCGCTGAATGTAGATGAGGTCGATTGATTAGAAATTGGAGTTTTGCTTTAACTAAAAATTCTTGTTTTATTTATGGAAGGTATAGTTCGAGGGATTGAAGGAGAGCATTAATAGTACCAATTTGACTTCCAGATTGCTAATTACTAAAGGTAAGGGTCGAATACAGATGCTAACTGTGATTAAAATCTATAAACAGGGGAATTAGTTTTATTGAGTGTTGTAGTGAAGAAATAAATAGTGGAATATTTATTTTGGTCAAAAGAGTTCGTTCTTGTGATTGAAGGACTGATTGTAGAAGAAACAAGGTGAGATTTATGAAGTGGTAATGAGGTAATCCGTGTGGATCCAAATCCTTTTACAATTGAACAAGATTGGGAAAAAATGAAAGAGAAAGAAGAATTAATTGTTTTTAGGTTTTACTGGATTTCTTCTTCATATAGGATTTTAGGGAAGCTTCTATGGCTAGGTTGATTAGTGATATATATGGTATTGGTGATAGTCTTTTGAATTAAATC
>JABUQX010135406.1:0-22570 GCA_015478945.1 Trachelipus rathkii
GAGCTATGAAAGCTCGTGGTTTTGAGGCTTGATGGGATACTGCGGGAAGCTGAAACTGAAATTGAAATATTATTCTGGTTAAAGAGTGGACCAGAAGCGGAACTGGTCTTCAAGCTTTCCGGAACCGGAGTCAAGCCAACTCCACTCCACTCTCCTTAAATTGTATATACTAAACTTTCTCAGGTTATAAAACATTGAAAGAGAGAATACACTCTTTGGCATATATATATTATATATATGATATATATATATATACGTATATATATATTAATATTTATATATATAATTATATATTATAATATATATAAGTATATTAGTATTATATTATTAATATATATATATATATATATATATATATATTGATTCTATATACGAAGTGAAAAATTAAGCAGAATGGACTATTTATATTCATTTAAGTAATCATTGTGCTTAAGCTTATTGTTTTCCGTCTCTATTTTTTTGAGGCTTTGCCCTCCAGTTATGGGAAAAGCGTGCAGTGAAATTGTTTGGGTTGTTGGAAGGATTGTGCCAAAAAGCCAAGGAGCCTGTTTTTTCAGTATAGGTACACCCCTTATCATTACACACACACACACCACACAGATACCATACTTAAAATATTGAGATAAAATAATATAAATTTAATTAACTATTAATATTTGGTATATATATTATAGTATATATACTATAATATTATATATATTAAGTATACTATATATATATATATTATATATAGATGGAAACTAGTATATATATAATATATATATATAATATATATATATAATATATATATAATATTAGTAGGAACCAAACTAATAGTTTCATATTTTGACGGCAAATTTTTTCTCAATCGTCATCGTCATTTTTGCCGATTTTTCTGCCAATTATGAACAAATATTAAGAATCTTGGATAATATTAAAACTCCAATAATAATAATAATAATATAATAATATAATATAATAATAATAATAATAATATAATTAATAATAATAATAATAATATAATATATTGTTATTCATGAATAATAATATATTAATATAATAATAATAATAAGTAATAATATAATATAATAATAAAAATAATAATAATTAATAATAATGATATATAGTATAGTTATATATATAATATAAATAATATTATATATACTATATACTATATTATATAATATAGTATATATAATAAAATATATATACATTATATTTATAATGAATATAGTATAATATATAATATATGGTATATTAACATATAGATTATATAAGTATAGATGACGGACATACTATATTAGGGTACTAGTATTTAGGGAGATATATAGAATATATTTCAAATGGGTCTGCAGTGGTTTGAACCTTAACCTTGAGATGGTACTCCAGAGTGTTTCCTCGAGACCACCTTTTAGCCAAGCGTGGTCTCGAGGTAACACTCTGGGGTACCATCTCAAGGTAAGGGTTCAACCACTTAGGACATTTGAAATATACAATAATTGTTGCGTTTATTATAAAACTCTTGAATATATATATATTCTAATATTATATATTATAGAATATATTTTAATATATATATACTATATATTAATACCATATATAATATATATATATATATAATAATATGTATATATTATATCTAGTATAATATATATATAGTTATAGATTATATTATATATATATACTATATAGTATATATCATAATATATATACTACGCTTCGTTATAGGGACATTTTATGTTTATGGTTTCAATAGAATGGAAATAGAGTACTGGAAATGATAAAAAATACTATGTAGTGTGTTAGCGCTCAAACAGGGTAATTCTTTCCAGGTCTCTAGGATGTATATGAGGGGTACCTCCGGGTCGACGTGAATATTGCGCTTACCCCTTGTTGCGTGGATCTGAGGCGAAGTTTTGAATTTTAGGCCTATAAAGCTGAGTTAGACCGATGAGGTGGCAACCTGGCGACCGCGCGAACCGTATGTTTGTGATAGTCTCGTAAAAATTTGATTTCCCGTAAGGGAATCAACTTTTTGAGCCACTTCAGCGATTTGCTAATTGGCGTTCCTACCGACTGCCGGTTCTAGCTCAGGTTCGACTCCGGTTCCGACTTTTCGACTCGGCCTCCGACTCCGACTCCCTGTTATAAATATATAGGTGAAATGATTTTTTAGGCTCCAGCTCCGGCTCAGCCTATGCCCGGATGATCTATTTACAATGGGTTAGAGTTATAGTATACGGGGTTTAAATTTGGATGGCTGTTAGATGGTGAAGTAATCTCATTGTTAACACGAGGTTACATGACCCTGCAATCCCCCAAGGGGGATGCTAGCCAACAAACATGTAAATATTGACGTAGAAAGATGAACTCGGTTTAATATAGGGGAACAATCTTCATAATAAGGTCTCACGATAACTCCAATATATGGGCTTAAATATCCGTAACGCCCCCCAAAGGGGGGTCCAGCCCGCCAAACCTGAAATAATTGACAATAGAGGGCACGAAACTTGGTATCACATGTGTATCTAGAGCATTCCACGGATACAGAAATAGAAAAAAAATATTCAAATTGTAAAAAAAAATAAAATAATAAAAAATAAAAAAGATCAAAAAATCAAACTAAGAAAAATAAAATAAAAATCAATCAAAATATCGTAGGAGCTTATAAACAATTAAAATTTAACGTTTTTTATAGTAAATCAAACAGCCCTCTAGTCACCCTGAAGCCTCTGGAGCCTCTTGAGCCTTTTAGAGCTACAGGCCCTGCACCCACCCTCCCCCGCTCCCCTGCCTTACGACCTCCCATCTATGATCTATTGATTCAATTCATATTTTTGTATAACATAACGACAAAACTTTCATTTTATTTTGTCGTTTTTAATGCGCTTTATACAGTCTTTTTTTACTAAATTTTAGGCTTTTCATATTATAACTTAAGAAATTTGTGCTTTTACATACCTAAACCTGTAATCCAGTAAATCCAACCATTCCCACCCCTCCACACTCCCTTTACCGGCCAACCTGGATCGTTTTATACATTAACATAGTAATATTTTTAGGCAAATTCTTTCTTTTTCTTGTATGATCAATGAATATATGTACTGATCAATGAATATAAACTGCTAACGTAACAAAGTTTTCCATAAATACAAGCAAACATAGCAATATTGAACTAAGAATTACCACACGATAAATCTAACACATACACTATCACACTTTTTTTCTAACATTTATGGATATTTATTACACTATAACATAGTAATCATTTAACAAAAATTTTATCATAACTATGTCTAAATATCATACTAGATCAATGAATATATGCTACGTAACAAAGTTTCACATCAATAAAGCAAACATCACATCAACTGACCTTACGAATATAATGGACACTCACAAACCTAACAATACCTTTGAATCATCCTTGAATACAAAGTTCCATAACTTTACAAAGTCAAAGTACTAACATGCATAGGTGGACGTCTAATAATGCTAGTATATCATTTAATAAAACAATTATCATTTATTTGTTTATTTATATTATTTTTATTTGTCAAATATTTTTAATTTCATTTTCTTTAAAAACTTTTTGTTTTTTAACAGTTATTTTTATCTTATTTTTAATTTATTTCTTAAAACTTTTTGTTTTATTAAAAACTTTATTTAAATTTTTTGTTTTAAAAAACTATTTATTTATTTTTAAGATTTTCTATTTTCTTTATAAGCTTTTTATTTTTAAAAACTTTTAATTTTAGATCTTTCATTTCTTTAAACTTTTATTTCTTTAAAAAGAAGGAGATGTCATCATACACGTACTAAAAATTTTATTTATTATCTATGTTTTAATAACGTAAAAAATTACATTTTCACATTACACTAAAACAGTAAAATCAGTAAATCAACCCCCTAATCTATCATACCACACATCATCCATGGATTCTATATAGATATATTGATCACTATTAGGATAAAGCTGACATAACAACGTTTTTCTCGCGTCTAAGTTAACTACGAACAAGTAGCAGAATATTACAGCACTCGGCCATCCCACGAAACATCTAACCATAAAGTTACAATGGTGGGAAGTAAACAAGTTTTCATTTTTATACGCATATTCGATCACTTTTAATGAAAAGAAGATTACTAGATACAGAAATAAAAACTAACGTTTTATTTTAAACATATTAGTTAATTCACCTTAATCAGGGAAGGAGGATTACTCGTAAAATTGAGCCGTTGCTATATTGTCTCCAGAGATTCAATACCGCCTTTGACGGATGTAAGTATTACACCAATACTGCTTACTGATTAATACATTCTTCCGGCATCACAGGAATCATAGTACGCAGTCTCTGTCTTTCCAGAGAGCCAGTAACGTGTACCGTGGCTGATAGTTGTTACGCACCTCCTGTTAAATTGGCATTATATGGTAAAACACATTTTTATACTGGATATTGGTCGATTTCAGCTCGTGAGCTATTATGAGATTAGTCTTTCGAGTATGTCGACTCTTTAAGAATGACAGTTAAGCTCGTTTTTCATTTTAACCAAGCTTTAATATTTTCAGTGATTGAACAGTGAAACCTAGACACGTACGCGCGAATGTGATATGCATCGATGGGTTCCAATAGTTGAAGTATCAATACTTTTAACGATTATCAGATGCACAGCTGAAAACAACCGTGCTATTCTATTATAACTCTCGCAATTGTCACTCTGATAAGATATTTTACACCCGGAAGTGATCATCAGATGAACATTTAGGCGATTCACCAAGCTTCGAGGTATCGACAATCTTGATGAATCTTCAACATTATAGAATAAGTTCTCTTATTAAATCCTCTGAATTGAAGACAGGTAAAATATCGCTCTCCTTTGACGAAAAAATATAAATACAACATCGTTGGATTACGAAGGTCCTAGTAAAGATTTTCTAACGGCGAAACTTAGGAGCAGACAGAGATGTCAGTCATACCCAACACAACAAACAAGTGTCTTACTGATGAAAACCGTATGTATAAACAGATTCCAAGGTATGAGATTCCTTCTCTTTTGACCTCAAATCAGCAAGAAAGTACAAGTATAGGACGGACGAACCGAACCATATTGATTGCCAAAAATACATGTATAGCACGCTATAACCCTAATCGTTTTCTTGTTCGTGTATATATTTTTCGATCAGGTTTTACAGTGATTCATTTTTGATTCGATTTGGGTATTTCAAGCCACCTTGAAGAGCAATTCGTTTCAATGTTTGTTTGTATTCTTGTTTTCATTAGAGTTAATTAGTTTACAAAAGCTGAGACATTGGTCACTCTCCTACACTTACTTACACTATTTTCTAACATATCACTGATATTTTTACATATAACATAGTAATTTAAACATAAAAGTTATCCACACCTTGGTATATATATAAACTGATCAATGAATATATGCCCTTACATTACAAAGTTTTCACATAATAAAGCTAACATAGCATCATCTGGTCTACGAATATAATGTACAACGAAATACTAACATACCGTTATGCCGATAAGCAATCACATTAACAAAGTTCATATCTACAACAGGAAAGTAATAACGAGCATACAGAAGTAACCTATCCACTTTTTCCAACTTCACTATTATTTACATTAACAAAGTAACATTTAACAACACATTTATCATGCCTAACCTAATTATTCATTACTGACACGATGAATACGTCCTAACGCATAAAGATTTTCACATCAAATAAAGCTAAAATAACATAAGCTGATGTAAGAATATTTGCACCCAAACAGAATTAACCCAGAGTATCCTTAGCACACGAATCAACAGTCAGACATTAACATAAGCTAATGACTTAACATAAGACAAGTAACTACAATGCATAACAATACGCATAACTTATTCACACTTTGTTCAAGGACCATATCTCTACATATCACTGTTATCTTATGCAGTAACAGAGTATACCATCTCAACAAAATTTAATCATAACACTAACTATTTATCAATACTGACCAAACTAATATATGTTAACGTAACCAAAGTTTTTCACATCAACAAAGCTAACATATATACTCTAACTAAAGATATAGTATGCAGAAAGACAAAACCTAACATACTTATGCATGAATAATTCGCTGACATTAACTAAGTTTCATTCTGGTCCAAGAGCTAGCTGTTCCGTTGAGAGAATTTATGGTGGATGATATGTGACGAATTTTTGATTTCAATACATATCTCTAACATAGTTATTTTTACAATTAACATAGTTTGGCGCTGAAATTTCCATTAACCTAACCTAATTATCATACTCGCCAACAAATATATACAACGTCACAAAGTTTCACATTAATAAAGCTAACATATCAATAACCTGACCTAAGAATATAAATACAAGAACCTAACATACCTTACGCTCGAGTAATCTAACATTACAGAAGTTTTCATACTTTAACAACAAGTAAAGTACTAACTATCGCGTACCATACGTACGAACAGCACGGGCATGATGAGGTAGATATATTCATATTAAACAATCAGTTATACCAGATGCTGTTTGTTCTATGTTATATTTTAATTTCCATTATCTTTAAAACCTTTTATTGTTTTTTAAAAAAGCTTTTTATTTTATTTAATTTTTCTTCTTTAACTTTGTTTTTTAAAAAACTTTTAGTTATTTTTAATTTCATTTGCTTTAAAAACTTTTGTTTTTAAAACTTTGTTATTTTTAATATTTAATTTTTTTATAAAAATTTTGGTTTTGTTTTTAAACTTAATCATAATTCACGCTTTTCTAAACGTTGTATCTGTAAAAGTATCTGATAAGGTATTTTTACCTTAACAGTAATATTTAACAAACATTTATATAACTTACTATTTCGATGCTTTAACATATGTTTATGTTAAGGAAAAAAATTCCTATGATATGTTACAGATACGTATCTGAAAAAGCGTGAATTGTTACGTTCTGCATGACAGTGTTAGTTACTTACTCTGTTAACAGCTTAAAATCTGTAAACTATTACACTTCACTATGATATTTTTATTCAAAGAAATTGTTTTTTATGTTATGTTGGATAAAACTTTGTTACTCTTTATGTCTATGGTTTGGATAAAACATTGTTATGTTGCAATTATTCATGGGGATATCATTTTAGGTATGGTATATGGATGCAATTATTTTGTTAAATTTACTATGTTTAATGTTAAAAAAAGTGTTACGATTGCTGACTCTCGTTGTTCTATATGATTAACTAGATAAGGATCTGATTAAAAGTAATTGTTAAATTTGTTGTGTCAATGTAAAACTACGTTCTATGCCGAGTCTAGATTAGAAAAGAGTTTTAATAGGATACGTTTTGATACGCTATGTTAGTTACTTTACTGATGTTAGTGTGGAACTTTTGTTATCGTTAACAGTTTATTCATAGCGTAAGTTGTGTTAGGTTTGTCGTTGTACAACATATTCTTAGATCAGTTATGCCTAATGTTAGCGCCAAACATATAAACTATAACTATCGAATCACAATTAGAAATAGTGATGATATTAATACGGTCAATGATATGAATAACTTTTTGTTAAATTTTAAATATATTAATGAGTACGGAATTACGGATATTAGTTTAAACGCGATGCATTAGAACGTAAAACGTCAGGTTACGAGTTTATTGTAATGTTATCGTTGGTGGTTACTTTAACTGTTTGTTAAGTGTAGCGTTGTTAACAAGAAAACAAGTAATCTCAAATGGTTTAGCGTAATGTTTGAAAGCGACACAGACAAAGAATCATAGGTATTGTACAATGTTTCGAAATGTGGGAGGAGTTTGATCAAAGTCTCGAATTATATCAATTACTCTTATGCTTCAAGATCAATTAAAATTAATCTGAAACACAAATTCAAATTGCATTACACAAAGTAACAAATATTTTATTATTGGAATGTATTAAATCGTTTCTATGCAAATTCCGATGCGGATTTTATAGACTTTTGACACGTTTGGGTGTATCCGTGTGCTTATCCTTGTTTACTCTCATATGATTGGTTGAGAAGAAAGAAATCTCATTACTTTGGAAGACTTGCTTACCGCAAGCTTGATTTCCATCAGTAAGTATATTTTGGTATGTGGGCTGGTATGGGATGACATCTCTCAAGCGATCTCTATTGCTTGTTGTTGATATCTAACGAGAGATTTTCGTTATATCCGATGATGTGTCATTTATATTTATTTTATTCGTAAATAATGGAGACCAGTCCATTGGTTGTATTCCAGCATAGGGTGCAAATAATAATACCCTTTATATCTGTTTGAGATTATCAAGATTATGACATTCGTTGCAGCTTCGGGTCACGGATGAGTGCTGTGTTAGGCTCGATGGCAGGCGAGACGTAGGTGAATATCTAGACTAGGAAGAGAGGGGATAACGGTTCTGATAGAATATACTGCTACTTTCTGTCGCATGCTATATTAAAACGCCTTGATGTACGCACTACTGGAGACCGTCGAGTGGAGCCTACCTTCTGGCCTCAATAATAGGTTTGCACCAGTTCGAAATCTGAAATCATTGCAGCCTTTGATTGAAAAATAAAGAATTGAATTAACATCTAATCTTAACGGTGTTACTATACTCGGGACTTAAAACATATAGCTCACGGTGTAATCTACTATATTTACAATGAAACATGTGGTTTGCCGTATAATACGCTATAGTAGGCATGGTACTAATAATATAAGATAATGGTACGTTTACTTCTCTCCTGGAGCAGAGAATGATATGTGTTGAACCAAATGCCGAAATGGTGTTAGTGTTGCAGATGCCATTTATATTTAATCCTTTCAACAGGTATTGATATTTAGTGAGAGTATATTGACTAACTTGTTAAAATATACAGAATTCTCTGTCC
This sequence comes from Trachelipus rathkii, assembly GCA_015478945.1. Classification (NCBI taxonomy): domain Eukaryota; kingdom Metazoa; phylum Arthropoda; class Malacostraca; order Isopoda; family Trachelipodidae; genus Trachelipus; species Trachelipus rathkii. Next base: position 8,880 of record JABUQX010135406.1, read on the forward strand.
CTCATGAATAGATGAATTAATATGTTATAAAATAAATACGAATGATTTTTATTAATTAATTTATTTAATGCTCTTTTCATTGAAGTATATGTTTTTAAAAAATGATTGCTTGTTTTGCTTCCATTCTGTGAACAAGTTTGATTGTTAGATGTTAGTCCATTAGGTTGTCCCATATCGTACGGTATGAAATCTTGGTGCTAGGTATTTTTATCGTTCATAAGTTTAAAACTCATCGAGAAATACAAACTACCTGGATATGTTAGACTGTTAACCCAGGTCTAATAGATAAATTCAAAACATCTAGTGCATAGTGTTATAAAACAATAGACATTACAAAAAATTTTTTTTTTTTTTAAAGTTGTTAGGTTGACATATGATTAAGATTATGATATAATTGATTACATTAAATGTTTTGTAACGGGACAAACAAGAATCATAGGTATTAGCGTAATGTTTCGAATGTGCGGAGCAGTTTGATCAATTTCTCCGTTTCGACTTGTATCTGGTAACTCTAGTGAAACAGGAAGCAAATACAATCCTGAATCGACTTGCTCTTAAGACCCAAGTATAAAACTCGACTTGTATCTAATAACTCTAGTGGAAACATGACATCATATAAACTAAAGGTGAGATTGAAGTTGTAGTAAGCAGTGAAAAGTGGTAAATTTTGTTAGTTAGAACAGAACAATTTTAAAAGAAATAAAGATTAAAAAATGTCAAAGCTTTTTAAAAAAAACAGACAAAAAGTTTTAAAAGAAATAAATTCCAAAATAACAAAAGTTTTTAAAAACAAAAAGTTTAAAGAATCGAAATTAAAAATACTAAAGAGGTTTTTTAAAAAAAAGTTTTAAGAAAAAATTAAAAAAAGTAAAAGTTTTTAAACAAATTATGTTAAGATGGAATTAAAATAAATTAAACAAACACACACACATAGACTGATTTGTTAAATGAATATTCCATCATCATGGCCGTGCCTTCGTTAATCTTTATGTAACGCATAGTTAGGTACTTTTACTGGTTGTTAAGTATGAAAACTTTGTAATGTTAGCATTTTATGCGAGCGTAAAGGTATGTTAGGTTTTTTCGTTGTATGTTATAATCTTGGTAGCTCAGGTTATGAATGTTAGCTTATTAGTTTGAAAACTTTGTTACTTGGTAATAATATTCTCGATTTGTAATGATGAATGTGTGGTTACTTTCTGATATTACTATGTTAATGTTACTATGTTAATGTAATAGTAACTATTGTTTGAGATATGTCTGAAAAAAAAGTGTGAATAGGGTACATTCCGTATGCATTGTTAGTTTTAATTTACTAGCTGTGTTAAGTATGGAGCTTTGTTAATGTCAGCGAATTTATTCAGAGTTAATAGAGGGTATGATTTATAGCGGACTATTTGTCTTGTATATTATATTGCTAGCGTTTAGGGTATGCATATGTTGCTTTAGTTGAATGTGAAAAACTTTGTTACGTTAACATACTATGTTAGGTTTTGGTCAATTATGACGATCAGAGAGTTACAGCCTTGTATGAATAAATTTTTGTTAGAGAGACTGTTACCATGTTACTGTAAAATAGCAGTGATAATGTTAGATATAATGTTTCGAAAAAAGAGTGTGACTAAGTTCCAGGATATGCTGTAATGTCAGTTGTTAGTTTAGCTCTTCTTATGTTAAGTATGGTACTTTGCTTAATGTCGACTGTATTATTCGTGTCTAAACAGGTACGTTGAGGTCTTTGTATACGTTGTGATTATTGATTCTGCTTACTCCAGGCCTTATGTTGTAGTCCTTATTGATGGAAATTTTCTATTGCGTTAGCGTATTTTCATTGGTCAGTATGATAATTAGAGTTAGGTTCTGCACTAAATTTTTGTTAAAGTGTTACTGCTTGTTAATGATACAAATAATAGTGATATGGTGTTGGAAAAACTCTGGTGGAGTAGGTTTAGGTTCTGTATCATGCTGCGTTAGTTACTTCCTGTTGTATAAGCTTATGGATACTGTTGTTAATCGTTAATCTAGCATTATTTCGGAGGCATACAGGTTGAGTGTCTCTAGGATTTAGTGTGTCGGATTGCTACGATTAGACTTCGGTAGTGTAAGTTTGAATTGGTGATGAACGTTTGACGATTTCAATAATTATAGAATTGAAAACTTAGGCACCGTGTAGTTCATTACTGGTTCAGGAGCCAAACAAGTAGTTGTCTTGATCGAATATGATAATTATAACAAGGTTGTGATAAACGTTTTTGTTAAATGTTACATTGCTAGATGCTAAAAATATCAGGCTAATGTTGTCGAGAAAAGTGTAAGTAAGTGTGGGAAGGAAGTTTTGAATCATTTCTCGACCTTGTAACGTAAGAATAAACAGGAGCTCGAGGCTGACGTCTAATAAAATGAAGAAGTCATCCGGAAATTACCACGCATGGAACTGGAAACATGACATACGAATATGGTCGTAATGGGAGTAGGAAGGGAGCTTCGAATACAAACTAACGAACAGAAAGGTCGAATCGAGTGCTGGAAAGAACCTGGATGAGCACCGCGATAGAATCAATATACCAGCGCAACAGAAAACCGTTAGGGTGATCAGCGTGCTAGTACAATGGTGTCATTGATTTGGAAGTCTGTTTATACATACGAATTTTCATCAGTGAAGCAACTTTTTTGGTTGTGTTGGATTGATGAATCTCTTCCTGGCTCTAAGTTCGGTTAGAATATTTTAACGAACGACTTCGTGAATACATAGGAGCCGATGTGGTATTTATATTTTTTTCGTCAAAACCGGCAATGGAGAGCGATACTTTTTACCTGTATTTCACCCATTCCCGGGGTGCAAAAGTAATAAGCCTTTATTCCATTTCGGTGAAGAATTCACAGATTGTGCGGATACCAGTTCGGAAGCCTTGGTGCAATGCTACATTGAGTAGGTTCATTCTGATGATCACTGGTCGGTGAATATCTATCAAGGTGACAAGCGAGAGGTTATAAATGTAATAGAGGTTGTTTTTCACTGGCATCTAAATAATGTTAAAGTAATTAGATCGTACATATTGAGAAACCCATCGATGCTAATCAACATTTCGCGCTACGTGTGAATAGGTTTCACCGTGTTTCAATCATTCTAAAATATTACAGCTTTGGTTAATGAGAAAAACGCTTACGTGTATATTAAGAGGCTCCGAAATACGTCGAAGACTTAATTCATATAGCTCAACGGTGTAATCTACGAAATTTACAATGAAACATGTGGTTTACCATATAATGCAATATACAGGAGTGCGTTAACAACTATCAGCCAGGACACGTTTACTTCTCTCGGAACGAGAGACTAGCGTAACTAACGTGATCCTGTGTAGTGCGAAGAATGGATTAATGCAGTAAGCAGTATTTATACTTACATCCTGTCAAAGGGTATTGAATCTCTGGAGAAATATATAGAACTTGCTCAATTTATACAGAATCCTCTGTCACTTGATTAGGTGAATTAAATATGTTTAAAATAAAACATATGTTTTTATTTATGTATTTATGTAATGCTCTTTTCATTGAAAATTACATGCTATAAAAAAATGAAAACTTGTTTTACTTCCCACCATGTGAACTCTATTGGTTAAGATGTTCGTGATGGCCGATGTGTGTTAAGTATCTTATGTTCGTAGTTTAACTTTAACGGAGATAAAACTTTGTTATGTCAGCTGTTATCCTAATAGATCAATAGATCTATAGATCATGGATGAGGTGGGGATGATAGGATAGGGTGGTTTGATTTACTGATTTACTGTTTTAGTGTATGTGAAAATGTAAATTTTTTTACGTTATAAACATAAAAAGAATAAAATTTTTAGTAAAAACAAAAAAGTTTGAAAGAAATAAAAATTAAAATTAAAAGTTTTTTAAAAATAAAAAGTTTTAAAGAAATAAAATTAAAAATAAATAAAATTAAAAATAAATAAAAGTTTTTTAAAAAACAAAAAGTTTTAAAGAAATGAAATTAAAAATAAATAAACGTTTTTTAAAAACAAAAAGTTTTAAAGAAATGAAATTAAAAATTTGAAAAATAAATAAATAAATAAACAATCAGTGCAGTATTGTTTTATTAAATGAATATTTACTACATCAGTTTCACGCCTGTTCGTTCTGTATGCATTGTTAGTTACTTTACTGTTGTTAAGTATGGAACTTTGTTATTGTTAGCTGTTTATTCGAACGTAAGGTATGTTAGGTTTGTTAGTGTCCATTATATTCGTAGTTCAGTTGATGCTATGTTTGCTTTATTGATGTGAAAACTTTGTTACGTTAGCATATATTCAGTGATCAGTATGATATTTAGACATAGTTATGATAAAATTTTGTTAAATATTACTATGTTAATGTAAAAATATCCATAATATGTTAGAAAAAAGTGTGAGTAGGGTGTGTTAGATTTATCGTTGTGGATTATATTCTTAGTTCAGATGATGCTATGTTTGCTTTATTGATGTGAAAACTTTGTTACGTTAGCATATATTCATTGATCAGTACATATATTCATTGATCATACAAGGTTATGATAAAATTTTGCTAAATATTACTATGTTAATGTAAAAATATCCAGGTTTGGGGTAGGGAGGTGGAGGGGTGGGTGGTTTGATTTACTGATTTACAGGTTTAGGGTATGTAAAAACACAAATTTCTTAAGTTTTAAATATGAAAAGCGTAAAATTTTAGTAAAAACTAAATGTTTATATAAATGAAAGTTTTGTGTTATGTTATACAAAATATGATATGAATCAATAGATCATAGATGGGGAGGGTCGTAAGGCTGGAGAGGGTGGGGAGGGTGGAGGGTGGGGAGGGTGGGGAGGCTCTGGAGGCTCAAGAGGCTCAAGAGGCTCCAGAGGCTCAGGAGGCTCTAGAGGCTTTTTGATTTATATAAAAAACGTAAATTTTAAAGTTATAAACTTAAAAAGAATAAAAAAATGTTTTTTTTTTTTTTTTTTTTATTTTTTTTATTTTTTTTATTTTTATTTTTTTTATAAATTTAAAATTTTTTTTTTTTAATTTTATTTTTTATTTTTTATTTTTTTCTTTTCTGTATCGTCGTGATGATCATAAGAAACATGTATACCAAGTTTCTGCTGTTTCCATGTCGTATTCAGGTTTAAGTTGGGACCCCTTCTTTGGGGGTGTATATTTAACCCATATATGATGAGTACCTTATATGAAGACATGTATACCGAGTTTCCCACGTCCCTTACGTGTCAATATTTTTTTAATGTTTAGGCTAGCATCCCCCCATGGGGATGCAGGGTCATGTAACCTCGTTAACAATGAGGTTACGTCACCATCTAACACCACTCCAAATTTTAACCCGATACGATAACTCTAACCCATGCGTAAATATATTCGGAGCCATAGGCTGAGCCGAGCTGGAGCCTAAAAATCATTTCACACACACACACACACACATATATATATATATATATAAGTTGTTATTAGTTATATATTACTATATGGTTATTGTTGTTAAATATAGTATATATATTAAGTTATATATATATATATATATAAGAAGCATATATATATATATATACGGAGTCGGAGTGGGAGTCGGAGTCGGAGCCGAACCGGAGTCGGAACCGGAGTCGAACCTGAGCTAGAACCGGAGTCGCAGGAACCGCAGTAGCAAACGCTGAAGGTGGCTCAAAAATTGATTCCCTACGGGAATCAATTTTTTACGAACTATCACAAACATACGTTCGCGCGGTCGGCCAGGTGTCCACCTGGCTCTAACTCACTTTTAGGCCTAAAATTCACTCGCTCAGATCCCGCAACAAGGGCGTAAGCGCAATATTCACGTCGACCCTAGGGGACCCTCCTCTATATACATCCTAGAGACTTGAAATTTACCCTGTTTCGAGCTTAACACATAAATAGATTATATTCCAAGTTTGAAGCCAATACCTCTATTCCTTCATATCGAAAAGGCTGCCAACGACCAGATGGCCCTATAACTACTATATATATATATATATATATATTAATATAAATATACATATTATTATTATTATTATTATTATTACATATTATTATATTATATATATTATTAGTTATATATATATATTATACATATATTATTAATGTTATATTAAATTCATACATACATATATATTATTATATTATTATATATATATACTACATACTATTATTGTTATTATATATACATATATATTATATATATATATTTAGCATTATATACATATATTATATATATTACGTATGTTATATATATATAGTATATATATTATATATATTATTATTATGATATTATTATTATTATATATATATATATATATATATACATATATACATATATTATATTATTATTAAAGATATATATACATATATATATTATTATATATATATATATATTATTACATATATATATTGGTTATTATTGTTGGTTATTATATATATAAACATATATATACATATTATATACAGCTAGCAGCAGTTAGCATGTTATACTAGTTATTGGTTATTGCTGCTACTACATATTATTACAGGAAGGCATATGTTATTGCTATATTATATTATTATTATATATATATACATATACATATGGCTATTCTTCTTCCAATGTTGGTTATGTTAGCTACATATTACTATACATATATTATATATTATACATATGGTATATGATATTCCAGTGCCTAATGGTTCGCCTTTCTGTTCTGCGTTCATATCCACACTCATCCTCCAGACAACATCTTAGAGACACCACTTTTTATCCACATATCATATACACATACTTATATCCACACCCCTCTTCTAGACAACATCTTACGACATCCCTATCCCTTATATCCTCTTCTTTAGTTTGAAAATTATGATTATTATTATTATTATGTATTATTATTATTATTATTATTATTATTATTATTATTATTATTATTATTATTATTATTATTATTATTATTATTATTATTATTATTATTATTATTATTATTATTATTATTATTATTAATTAAGAGACTAAAATCAATCAAACTTTTGTTCAAGCTTAAATAATTGCTAAAATAATTTCGGGAGGTTGAACCCCCGGACCCCCCTGTCTACAGCCTTTATATATATATATATATTATAAAAATATATATATATATATATAATGGTATATATATATATATATATATATATATATATGTTAGTTATACAAGTTAATATGTATATATATATATATATGGTGTATATATATATATATATATATATATAAATCATCTTCTCCTTCTTTTTCCCCAAGACTGGGGTAAGGTGCGTGCGTTACATATCGGAAAGAAAGCAGTAGAATATGACAAAAGTCGAAAGAAAGCCCAGCCTTACCGCCCTCTGTACCATTAATTAGTGAGAACTTGTCGCAGACAGAAATCCGCGACGGACCCTCATACTATTGTAAATCATCAGTGAAGGGTTCATCCTTGACCCAGGTGGCCATAACCATACCCCTCACAACCCCCGCCATTCACCCTGTGGCTGCCTCCTTTATTCTCAAGCTCCCTCTCAAGCCAAACTCACATTTCCTTCTCAGACATTCGTTTACTGATCATTTATTTTTTCTTCGGTCTCCTGTAGCCGGTCGGTTCCCAACACACTCGCCACTATACATCCGCTTAACCAACTGACTACCATTCATCCTTTCCATGACCAAACCATCTCAATATAAGTTTCATTTATTCTCTCATTTACTCCCTTTCTTCACACCACACAACTCTCTAATACGTTCATTCCTCATTTTATCAATTTTTCTCACACCTAGCATGCCCTGAGATTGTCCATCTGAAACACATTGAACTTTAGATCTATACTTCTTATTCCCGAAAATCATAGTCTCACTACTATACATTGACACAGGTAACAACATACCCTCAAGCAAGACCCTAGCGCACTCAAGACTTAGTCCCTTTATTATCTGTACTAACGATTTAATTCGTTCAGCCACCTTCCCGCCGCACATTCACAACTTTTCCTACTACACTCTCTGCATCATCCGTTCCCCTTCTCATCCAACATATACCCTAAAGTCAAACTTCAGACATCTGTTCCAGCTGCTCACCATCTAACATAATCTCCACACACTGAGGACTGTCCTCACCTACAACCATAACCTTAATGCCTCTTATCTCACGTTTACTTCAAACCCCTCCTTTACACACCCTGCCAAATCTCTCTAACAATACTTTAAAACTCTTTCAGATTCGCCACACAAAACCAAATTATCCGCATATAATAGTAGGTATTACGCCATCCACTCATCTTCATTCACCATTATTCTAACACCATTTCCTGCTACCCCCACCTCTAATTCTTCATAACCCCATCCATATACAAATTCTGAATAACCAAGGAGACATAACACAACCCTGCCTCACTCCGCTATTAATATTAAACCAATCACTTAACGACTATTAATACTAATAATTAAAACCAATTACTTTCGACTCCACCTATTCTTACACACGCATCCCTCTCGTTAAACATACTTTTGCTTCTATTCAGAAGCCTACCACCAACACCATATATCACAAACACCTGCCGTAGAGCTCCTCCCTATTAATCCTATCATACGCCTGTTGCAAATCCATAAAACCTAAATACATAATTTATTCTTCTTCTTCTTCCTTCTCATTTTCTCAATCATTTGTTTCAATGTAAAATATTTGATCCACACATCCCCTCTACCACCTAAAAACGCACCTTGTTCTTCAAGCAAATCAGTCCTTCAGTCACTGACTCCACTTCTCTTTCATCCAAAATACCAGCATATATAATTCTACAACACTCCATAAACTAATTCCCTTTCTTACAGTTCCCTTTATCTCCCTTACCCTTATAGATATATAAGAGTACTATTACTGCCTCTAGGCCAATCCCCTCCTCTGAACTGGCGATACCTCCATAAACGCTTGTTACTAAATAACTTCCAAATCCAATCATTCACCATCTCACCGATTCCGTTCTTGATCATTTCAACAGTAATTTCATCTATACCTGCAGATTTTACCATTTTAACTTCTCTTTTCTCTACACCCTACCCATTACCTCCCCCTTACTAATAACCTCATCCCCAAAAATACCTATTCCTTTTTGCGCTGCACCATCAAAACCCACACACATTCACTGCTTCCTCACCCCTTCATTACTGCCAATATTATGCAGATTTTTGAAGTGTTCTTTCCACACTCCCTCACATTCATTTCATCAGTTACAAAAAGCACCGCAATATCCCTATTCATTATTCTAAGCAGGTTCCCCTTATTCTCATTTTCTTAACCTTCGCGCTTCCTTCCAGAATATTTCCTGTTCCTTGTAAGTGGCCATTCATCCTCCATAACAAACCGTTCATTTCACTTTGTTTTCTCTCTACGTATAGTCTTTTATATATATATATATATATATACATATATTATTATTATTGTTGTTATATGCAGTATATATATATATGGTAAATAAGGTTAAGGTTGTTACTATACATAAGCAAGCAGTTAGTTAGTGCATAGTTATATATATATGGTATATATATATATATATATATATATATGTATATATATATATGTATATATATATATATATATATATATATATATACCCTCGTATAATATTCAGAGGTGGGTAATCTCCGTTTCTTAAACCGCTATCCCCGGCCCGAGCGACTACCAGAATAGGTGCGAACTAGCGGAGGTGCGGAGTCGCCAGGAAATTAAGTGACTCTGTGGTACGCGGATCTAAAAAGCTTCCGCTCTTGTTTCCTCTGCACCTTAAAAATGAAAAACATAGTTTACTTATTAAGAACTCTTTGGTTATAATATAAAATATAAAATATACTTTTACTGAAGCTTCTATAACTAATTATACTTTTAGTCTAAGATTTATTGTTTTTTAATAATTAAACTTCCAAAAATAATCTCAACCTCCTTAAAGGTACCATATATAATAAATAACATTTAAATTTTTTTTTTATAGACTGAATGGCTATTAACCTCATCTATATCTTTAATTAATTATATTATTACTATAATAACTAGGCAATATCTAAATCAATTCTGTGTTAAACCCAAATATATATATATATATATATATTATATATATAGTTATTATGTTATATATATATATATATATATATATATATATATATATATAAGTTACTATATATATATATATATATAGTTATATATATATATATATATATAAACATAGTGATACAGAGTATATATTTATATATACATATACATATATATATATATTATTGAGCATATATTACATATATGCTTAGCAGGTTATATGTTAAGGTTATTATGCTAAAGTATGATAGCTGAGTTGGCATACATATACTACATATTTCCATACATATGCATGCCATTACAGTTGCCATATGCTACATATTACATATATACAGCAGCAGCAGCATATGCTACTACATATATATATAGTTATATATATATATATATATATATATATATATATATATTTGCTTTACACAGAACTGATTAACATCATATATATATATATATATATATATATATATATATATATATATATATATATATATATATATATATATATATATATAAAAACCCAAATATATATATATATATAGTTACCGAGCTGATACGTAGTATTAGATCGACTCCTGCAGGAGTCGAGGCTTTCATGGATTCTACCAAAAGTCTTGGACGAAATAGACCTTCTTATGGGTGGATAGGGGGTCAAAATATTTCAGAAGGAAGGCAGAATGATTTAGGTGAGGACCTAAAATTAGCAGGACTGCTTGAAGTGAACTAACACCAGCACTCCTCTCACCAGGGACATCTTTCCCTTTCAGCATAGGCAGAATTTGTTGAACTTGTTCATAAAATATAATACACCTCTCTCCCCCTAGTTCTGCGGCTGTAGAGCGAATATTTAGTAATGGTGGGGATATTTTGAGGGTAAAGAGGTCAGCCTTAACTGCTTTTAATTTTGAGCACCTAATCTTTTTGAAAGGTATTATGGATCTCTTGTCCTTTAAAGACGACATTGAGGAGGAAGTGAAAAATCTTGAGATTTTGTAAATATTCATTTAATTTTTCATATTATATTATAAAAAATTTTTGTAAGGATATATACTATTTAGTATTTAATATTAAAAACTCTTTGTGAAGTCGCACATTATTAGCGGGAGACGTGCGGACGTGCGAACTTGCGATAGCGGAGGTTTGATGGTCTGAAGGTCAGTGTGAGAGCTACCATACACTTGTTTTCTTTTTGAGGTGCGGAGGTGCCATGGACTACCCCCACTCTCTGCCGTATATATATATATATATATAAATATATATTATTATCATTATTATTATTATTATATATTATTATATATATATATTATTATATATATTATTATTATTATTATTATATATATATTATTATATATATTATATATTATTATTATTATTATTATTATTATTATTATTATTATTACATACATATTATTATTACGTCATTACATTGGTTATTGTTCATTATATATATATACATACAGCTGGCTATTGTTATATTGTTGCTGGTGCTGTACTACATAAGGCTGGCTGGGCTGCTGTTATAAGAGCAGCAGTTATATATAGCAGCATATATATATATATATATATATATAGTAAGTATATGAGAGAGAGAAAGAGAGAGAAAGAATTTTAAAATATACTTTTTCAATTAATCATCGTCATCAGTCAAAATTTACTATAACCGTCATCGTCGTCGTCCAAATTTCATTATCGTCCCATCATTTCAATATAGTATATATATATATATATTATATATATATATATATATATATATATATACATATATATATATTATTGTCTGCTATACATACATGGTGCTGCTATATTATTATGTTATATATATATATATATATACGTTTCTCCGGTGGGTAGTGGTCGAAGGTTTATTAAATTCCTACCAGGAGTTAGGTGAATCAGATCCAAGACCAAACCAAAAGCCTACATTCCCTAATATACTGAAGAGAGTTAGAAAGTTAGAATGTGTGCAAATCAAAGAAAGTTTTAAAAATAGATGGAGAGTGTGGTTAAGACTTAACCAGTGGAGTATATCAAAGATTTAAGAAGTTAAATATGGTGTCAGAAATTGACGGAAGGACGAGTCTCAATGAGCTTTTCTCAATGATAGCTGTATTAGGACCTCAAGAGCTCAGTAGACTTCCATCTTTCTTTGTAATAGCGATAATATATATATATATATTACATATATATATATATATATATATATATATATGTTATATGAAAGTATATATTTGAAGATATATATATATATATATATATATATATATATATATATATATATATATATATATATATATATATATATATATATATAGGCCCCTATATTATAGTTTTAAGACTCCGTCAGTTTTGATTTTTTTTAAGTTTTTAACACATTGGGTTAGTATATGATACTAAACAAATTGTAATTTCAGTGGTGATGGACGATTCAAAAAGTTCGAAATATTTTAAATAAATTTTTAAAAAATTACATTTATATCAATAAAATTTTAAAAATGAAATATCTCAAAGTACGCCACTTACAGAAACCAATTACATATTTGAAATCAGCGTATAAAGCTTATTACAAAAGTGAGTATCAAAAAAATTTTTTTTTCATAAATGAAATATCTCGAAAAGCACGACACATGTAGTAGTAAAAACCAATTAAGTATATTTGAACAAAGTGTGTAAATTTTATACAAAAATGTAAAAGAAAATAATAATAAAAAAATTGTAATTAGCCTGTTTTAATCACGTAGTGTGAATATTTCCATACCCCGTAGGAGGGCGGAGGAACCCCCGCGACACCCAAATACCAAAGAGCGGGGGTTCCGGAGACCCTCCCCGGAGGGGGGGAAATAGTCCTACCCTGTCGTTCCCCCGGAAGGCCGAGAGACCCGACTCATGCTATCTTTGCGGTTTACCCTTGCATTCTTTAGTTAAAAAAAAAAAAATTAAAAAAAAACTGACGGAGTCGTAAACGTAACTGGTCCTATATATTTGAATCATGTTTTTCACCCCTTAAATTAACTATTAGGATCATATACGAGAAATATATAAAAAAAAACAAAAAAAAAATCAAAACTGACGGAGTCTTAAAACATAACAGGTCCTATATATATATATATATATATATATATATATATCAGGGGCGGCTCGTGCTATTGCTATTGCTATTATTATTATTATTAGTTGTTGTTATGAAGGAAGAAGAGCAGCATATACATATAGCATATATATATATATATACTATATATATATATATATATATGTATTGATGTTTATGAATTATGAGAGAGAGAGAGAGAGAGAGAGAGAGAGAGAGAGAGAGAGAGAGAGAGAGAGAGAGAGAGAGAGAGAGAGAGAGAGAGAGAGAGAGAGAGAGAGAGAGTGGAGAGACAGAGGGGGAGAGAGTAATAGAGATAGAGAGAGAGAGAGAAGTAGAGAGAGAGAGAGAGAGAGATATGCAAACAGTTCTTCAGTTTGAAAGAGAAATATGGAAAGAGTTAGTGAGAGGGAAGGGGTTTACAGGTCGAAAATCGCTAGACTTTACCTTATCAAGGTGAACTACTAGTAAAGCTGGTGAACCACCACAGATATGTGATGCATACTCCATTG
>JABUQX010135407.1:0-20771 GCA_015478945.1 Trachelipus rathkii
CGGTATTACTTCGTTCATTTCAGATGGGTGTTTAACCGTTTCGCATTTGTACGTGAAAACGCTTTCGCGTTTTCGTGCGCCATATAATGTACTCAGAATCTTCTTTACCACTCCAAACATATTTCAGATGTTATTACTCTAATCAAGAATCAACTGGCCGATTAGGTTAGAGATTTTACAATTCCCAAAGCGCTCACTACAACCAGTATCACCATCACTTCTAAATTTGATTTGAGTTTACATTCTAAACTGCAATTATCACATTTAAACTTCTTACCGTGTGACTTCGAATGAAGTTCCAACTCATCTTTTTCATGATTTTTCAAATCTATGTTTTCAATCTTTTGGTTCTTTCTTCTTAACGATTGAGGTTCGTTTCTTAAAGGGTTTTTTATTTTGAGTCTGGCATATTTCTCTCCATGGTCTACATCACTAATGTGAGTCTACAAAATAATAAAAAAGGAAAATGCTGTCACTAAAAATAGGAACATATTAATATTCTTCAATTATTTTATTTGCAAAAGTACCTTTAAAAATTTATAAAATTAAAACTCAACTGAAATTAATGAATCTATTCCCAACTAATAATAATAATAATAATAATAATAATAATAATAATAATAATAATAATAATAATAATAATAATAATAATAATAATAATAATAATTTTGAAAAGCAAGTACACAAGATGAAAAATGTATTTATTGTATAAATCAATCAATAAATGATTTAAATGATAATAAAAAGGTTTAATATTTTGTTTATTAGTTATAAGTAAACCTACGAAGTTGTTTTCTTTCTGAGTCTTTCAATGGTGCAGAGAGCAACAATGAATTCAGAAAGGAATAAGAAAGGAGTTAATGTCATAAACCGGAAAGGAAGGAAAAGAATCAGAAAATTTTGATGAATATTAAAAATAGATCAGAAATTGTGGATGTTATTAAAAGGATGAAAGACGTAACTCCCTGGATAAGAACTATAGGTTAAATTAACAGGAAAGGTATTTGAAGCAATGAGGTTTGAGCTATGACGAAATATGCTTTCGTGGAGAAAAATAAGATTATAAAAAGTAATAAACTTTTCCCACCAAAAAATTGATTTCTGGAATTCTCTCTCATTACTGATTAGAAAAGGGTCTTATCTTGAACAGAAGGGAGTTATAGGATTCCAAAGAAACGGTTGAGTAACCTCCCAAAATTGCGACCCTTGTAACTTGGAAACTAAAGTCACACAAAATTTTTATCACACTAGTGATAAAATAATAATTTATGAAAATAACAAATTTCATACAAGAAAATCGTTCAAATTCATAAGAAACACAAATAAAACAACCTTTTAATTCTCTATTCTTACCAGACTTTCTTCTAATTGAGAAATTTGTTCAATATGTTGATCAGTCTCCAAATTTTCTTCCTCAAAAATCAAAGGCTCGTCTTTTATTTCAATTTCATCTTTGACATCAATGAGTCTGTAAATTATTTCTTTCTGTGGAAAAGATAAATTTATAAATAATAATAATAATAATAATAATAATAATAATAATAATAATAATAATAATAATAATAATAATAATAATAATAATAATAATAATAATGAAGAAGAATAAATAAGAAGAATAAATTGTATTTAGGTTTTATGGATTTGCAACAGGCATATGATAGGGTTAATAGGGAAGCTCTTGCTCCACCACAGTTTTGATCTATTGTGGTTGCAGGGTTTGGATCCCGCTAATACTTATTTATATCCAGGAAATACTTAAGTAATACCTCAGAATCCCCTTGCATGTTTGACCACACTACCCCCAGTTATGGGGAGGCAAGGGAGAGTTGATGAATCAATAATAATAATAATAATAATAATAATAATAATAATAATAATAATAATAATAATAATAATAATAATAATAATAATAATAATAATAATAATAATAATAATTCTATATCAGCTTTTGTTTTAATGTTTTACTTTTAGCTTCCAATTCCCTAAATATTTTTTTCTGATATTTATTTAATTTTTATAATACTACTCTAGAAAATAATTTGCAAAGAAAGTATGAGGCATATATATATTTATTAGTTCCTGACCGGTTTCGTCCGTAAACCTCGGACATCTTCAGAGTTTCGATTCTAACAATTGAATGAATTATTTTAACACTAGATTTAAAAAATTAAAATTACAAATTAGATTTTAGATTTTAGATTTTAGTATTTCATATTATATTTAACTTAAGGGACAATATGTTATACTTTATGTTAATGTCTGATTTTAGATGTTTTACGTAATAAGCCTCAGCTATTTTCAGTTTTTGGGCTTCACATGAGGAGGGTAAAATTTTAAATGATTTTGAAATATCAGGTACAGTTGTCTTGTTATGTTCAGTGAATAAATGTTCATATATTTTACTGGGTTTAAAGAGGTGCTGGCATGCCCTATCTGGTAATCTATTAGTCGTGTAACCAATATACGTCGACGTACAGTCAGACTCGGGACATGCTTATAAATTATGCTCGGATTGGGAGTCATTTGATGCTGAAGTTAAAAGAATTAAACAGAACCTGATTAACTGTAACCACCCTTTAAATTTAACGGAGAAAATAATTAACAAAAGCATCAACAAACTATAAAAAACAGGAAAATACGAACAATCTCTCTGAAAGCATTACATTTTATTTTAAAATTTCAAATGCAAAATAATAATAGGATAATAATAATAAAAGACTTCGATAAAGAGGAAAAATGAATACGCGGCATTATTAATATAACGCTCACATTAAATCTACAAGTAATTCAAAAATCACAGTTAAACTATACCACAAAACAAGAAAACTTTCTTCCTGCTTCTCAACTAAGGATACCCTTTCAGTTAATCCCCATGTCGTGTACCAATTCGCATGTCCCGAGTCTGACTGTACGTCGACGTACCGTATATTGGTTACACGACTAATAGATTAACAGATAGGGCATCCAGCAAAAACCCACGCCCCTTTTTTACCACCCAGGGTAAAATAATACGACATCTATTCACTGAACATAACAAGACAACTGTACCTGATATTTCAAAATCATTTAAAATTTTACACTCCTCATGTGAAGCCCAAAAACTGAAAATAGCTGAGGCTTATTAAAATCTAAAATCTAATTTGTAATTTTAATTTTTTAAATCTAGTGTTAAAATAATTCATTCAATTGTTAGAATCAAAACTCTGAAGATGTCCGAGTTACGGACGGAACCGGTCAGGAACTAATAAATATAAATATGCCTCCTCTTTTCTTTGTATGAACTGGAAGATTTCCACTAGGTAAATTCAATGATTGTTAGAAGAAAATATTTAGGGGAATTGGAAGTATAATAATCATAATAATAAACTTTACAAATGAATATCTCATTATCATGCAATAGAATATTAATAATATATAATATAATAATAATAATAATAATAATAATAATAATAAATAATAATAATAATAATAATAATAATTAATTCCTTACCGGAAGTTCCTCCAAACATGAATTTTGTCCAAAGCTTTGACCATTGTTTCTGAAATCTTTTAAACTTTCCAAGGGTTCATCCTTAATTTCAAACTCACTCTTAATATCCATAATAATCAATTCAAAATTTACTTTGTTAAAATATCTCAATGCCACAAAACCTTTCCTGCTTGATAAAACAATTAAAACGATTATATTAATCTTTAATGAAGAGTTCTTTTTTTTCTAAATGATGAAGATAAAATATAGACAAATGTAGACAAATAGTCAAAACTAATTCATCTTTTCTTTTTTAGATTCATCAATTTTTAATTGGATTCAAAGTCAAAAATTGCTGAATTGAAAGAACTAAGGAGATTCTTTACATCTACTCAATTTTTAACATTCAAATTTCTTTTCTGCTACCTTCAACAAAAGCAGGTCCCTCTTTCTCCACAAAATATCTAGGCTATTAGGCTAAAAACATGACCACCAAGACTTGGTAGAGAAAAAGGTTAGGGTAGGCTAAAGACATGACCACCAGAATTTGGTAGAGAAAAGAATGGATCAGAGGAATATTGTTGGAAGAAACAAGAGAGGAGTAGAATTAAATGCATCCAGAGATGAGCATTCTTTAGTCAGTTTGTTTAAAACCTTATCCTTTCAATGTGATAAACTACCATTTTTCAAGGCCTGTATTACCAAATGAATCTTGAAATAAAAATTAAAAAGATATATTGTTATCTTCAAAATTAATTTAATGGTTACAAGTTCCAATGATTTGATAAAAAATTATGATTAAAATTAGGATCTAGAGTCATTTGGGTTCTTATAATTAAAAGTTTTTAAAGAATTTTAGTAAATAAAGCACAAGGATCAAAGAAAAATTTCCTCATTTTTATTGAAGGGTGTGTTGTTCTCTCATCATGACCAAACTGGAAAAAGTTGCAGATGAAGAGAGGGAGGAGTACTTGAAGGGGAGGGGGATAGATGAAGAGAGGGAGGAGTACCTGAAGGGGAGGGGATAGATAAAGAGAGGGAGGAGTACCTGAAGGGGAGGGGATAGATAAAGAGAGGGAGGAGTACCTGAAGGGAAGGGAATTACTCCATCGTCATAAAGATTTATATTTTAAAGAATGAAAATAAAAATTTTGTTCCAATTTTTTTTTAACCTTGTTAGACTTAAGACATTAAGAATATAGAGACAGTAAAAAGCCACATGGGCCTATCGAGACTGTCCCAGTCAACCCACTACCCAAACATGCTCATGCAAATCCACATAGCACCCTAAGGCTTGTCAATTTGTTGTAACTACAAATCCACCAATTTGGCTTAGTCAAAACTACTGATATATAAATATGATACCCAAACCATCCACATGCATTAATAAATAAGTTATGGTCACACATGCCATCTAACATTAATAACTATATACACTAAATGCTTTAATCTTTTTCAGACACTCACCCAACCCATCCATAACGAATCTAACACCTTTCTTAAAATGTTGGCAAATCGAGTCACACTCAACAACCTCCTCTAATAGATATAATAAATATGATACCCAAACCATCCACCATCGCATTAATAACTAAGTTATGGTCACACATGCCATCTAACATTAATAACTACTATAAAAAACCCGCCAATTTGGCTTTTGCGTCAATATATTATATGATACCCAAAACAATTCATAAACGAATCTAACCCTTTCTTAATGTTGCAATCGGAGTCACTGCCAACCTCCTTGGGCTAGACTATTTCCCAAATTTAACAAGCCCTATACTGAAATTCATGCTTTCTTATATCAAGATGGATGCTTTCTTTTCAATTTTTTTAAAAATGATCTCTTGTCCCCCTTTCTTTCTAATATGAAAAATTTATTGGTCTCTGTTTTATCAATAGATGTAAATATTTGTAGACTTGTATCATGTCCCTCTAGAAAATCGCCTTTCTACAGAAAACATTCCTAAATCCTTCAGCCTCTCCTCATTACTCTTACCCTCAAACCCAGAAATCATACCTGTTTTGCCTCTAATGTTTGGCCACTGCTCATCTTAGCTAATCTTAAGTTCTTTCTTTAAATAAGGGCCACAAAATTTTGCACAATATTCAGTTAACTGGCCTAACTTAACTATTATAGAGCTTCCTCATTACCTCTTTGTCCTTATAACCAACATTATGATTTATTATTCCTAACATCTTATTAGCTTTATTTCTAGGTTCCAAACACTGATCAGCTACTTTCAAATTGCTGCTTATAATCACACCTAAAATCTTTCTTGTCGCAAGCAGACCAACTCAAGCCAATCCCCGTTCATATCGTAGTTAAAACTTATTTGAGTAAAAACTAAGTGAAGTACCAAACACTTTTGGTATTAAATTCATTTGCAACTTATTCAGACCAAACAAGAATTTATCTACCAAACAAGAAAATTTATCTGACATCCTTGCACGTATTCCCTAAATGAGGTGGCATCTTTAGTATGATCTTGCAACTGTAGAAACCTTTAGCATTTAAGTCCCTGGTCTAAATCATTTATATATATGAGGAACAACAGTGGCCTCAGTACTGAACCCTGTGAGACACCACTATTCACTATTTAACATGATGATTTATTGCCAGTTTAGTTGTACACATTCTGTTTTTCACTCTCGCCAACCACCTCTTTAATCGCAACCATGTACCACTCCTCATACCACATTGCAATACTTTTTCATCATGCCTTATGTGGGGAACCTTAATCAAAAGCTTTACTAAAGTCTAAATAATACAATATCAACTGGATCTCCTTCGGTCGGTGCAGTCGTATGTTATTTCAATAAATTCCTAATAAGGTTGTTGACATGATCTACCCTTTTCTGAACCCGTGCAGGGAAGTCATACATACTTGTTTCTCTATATTTCTCTATATGACTTTTTAGTAACTTTTCCAAAAACCTTTACAACCAGAGTTGTTAAGCTAACTGGCCTATAATTGCCCAAATCTTCCTTACTATACGCATAGGGATGGTATTTTTTTTTTAGATTTTTAAGCATTGTATAGTTTCGAGAAAAATATTTTTACAGACATGATGATTATGATTTTGGTGACTGGAGCAGCTATTTTATGAGAATAAAATTTTCTTATTAGGCTATATGAGATTACAAATAAATTGATATAGTAATGAGAGAGAGACTAAACCAATTTAACAGGATGAAAAGCAAAATTTATTTTAAATAAATTGATGTTAATATAACATTTATTTGCAATATTTAGTTATCTATATATATCCTTATATACTTGTATATATATATAGGTAGATATATTATATAATATATATTATATATCTAATATTTTATCTAAGAAGCAGTTATAAAAATATAAAGTTATCTATAAATTAAGTTAAAAATATTGGAGGTATAAGATACACATAAAATATCAGGTGGAGAAAGTGAAGAAGGAGAAGAATGATGTGAAAAGAATATGGAATGTGTGAAAGACTTTTAAGTTTTAAAGAGCAAAAATACTATATGTGACATACTAAGATTCAAATTCATATAGGCCCATATATATATATGCATCAACTCTTGAAGAATTAATACAGTGGTAATGAAAGAAATGATTACTTCTTATCTTTATTTTTAATGTTAAGTAAATCGAATAGCAATTAATGATCAATGTTAAGAATAATTAATGATGCTATCAACCCTTCAATTAACACAAGGCCAGTTCATAGTCAATAATGATATCAATGTTAAGAACAATTAATAGTACTATCAATCCTTTAAATAACACAAGGCCAGTTCACAGTAAATAATGATAAGATTAGTGGGGATTAATATTATAAATTTTATAATCAAAACACAACTCTCCGGTCTTTTTTAACGAGCCGAAGTTTAATGCGACCTCTTTTCTTGTAACTTGAAGTCTTAACTGCCTCTGCCTTCCCTCAAAATGCAAGGCATTCCTCGGGCAGCATTCAGGGCGACTCGCTTTCATGATAATGGTGCCACACAGAAGAGTCACCGAATATTTCTCTTACACAATGAAATAATAATTAAAATTTAACATATAGAGAGTCCCTTTTTTGAGTGATGTTACAGGTGTATATAGCTGTGTACAAAGCTATTAGGAGAGGTGTACAGGATTATCGTGAGGGCAGGGAGAAATCCCGTCCTCACATGTTTTTTTTTTTTTTTTTTTTTTTTTTTTTTTTTTTTTTTTTTTTTTTTTTTTTTTTTTTTTTTTTTTTTATTTTTTTTTTTTTTTATTTAATCTATTCTCAAACAAACATGTTACAAATAATAAAAGACCTTCTTAATCCCCACCTCGGGGGGTTTTGACTATTTCAACTCTTCTATTACAAACCCTTCCTGTGACATTTTGTAAGGAACATGCGGGAATTTATTTACTACTATTAGTGTTTGGCAGCATCGTTTCGTCTATAGTATTAGATAGAGGAAAGAAGACGATTTTTTTTTTTTTTTGGAAGGATAAAGTATCAATTCAACTACTGTCTAATTCTAAGAATTGCATGCAGAACTAAGAAGCCCCCCTCCCCCCCTTTTTTTTTTCTTCTCTCCTCTTTTTTTTTTTTTTTTTATCTTTTTTTTTTTTTTTTTTTTTTTTTATAAATTTTTTTTTTTTTTTTTTTTTTTTTTTTTTTTTTTTTTTTTTTTTATTTAACCTTATTTTTCTCTTGGGTTCCAGTGTCCCTGTCGGTTATGTTATGAAAAATTCTTACATTTCTTATTTTTTCCACTGCCTCTTTCCCATATCTTCAAATAAACGTTAATTCTTTTTTATTCCGTAGGCACCCTGAAAGTGTCCCCGAGTATTCTCTGAAAAGTTTCCCTACCATTATATACTGTTGATTTCTTATTAACACTGCCCTTGCCTTGTGGAGATCTTTTGGAACAAATATATTCTTATTTTTTATCTCTACACAGGGTGCCAAAGGCCTACGCATTAAGGCCACTAATTTCTTCAAATAGGCACTTTGACTGACCGTGGCACTGAGTGCCTCCTTCTGCAACAAGCTTCCTGGCACTGATAGGTTCTGGCCAAACATAAGAACACTGGGAGTGACCCCTTGGTCATTTATAGGGCTAATTCTCAAACAGTACAGTGCCCAAGGCAAAATTTCAGGCCATTTTAACCCTTCATTCTTCCTATCATTAATCATACACCTTAGCGTCACTATGAGAGCTTGATTTAAAATTTCTGCTTGGCTGTTGACGTTTGGTGAGCCAGGTGTTGTGACAATCTTATCTATGCCGAGTAGATTACATACGTCATTAAATAATTTGGCAGTGAACTGGCTTCCTCGATCTGAGATGAGTCTTTTTATTGAGCCACAGAACGGAAAAATTTCGCTCACTAACACATTTAATACCGAGTCGACCGTCGCCTGTTTAAGAGGGTAAGCGAAGGGATACTTACTAAATCTGTCGATAAAAACAAGCAGATAATTGAACCCCATACTATACGGAAGCTTACACAAGTCCACATGGAGGGTATCGAATTTCTCCGAGACTTCCTTAAATCTACCGAACTCTGGAGATATCTTCCTAACGCTCTTGTTTTTCTGACAGACATTACAACTTTGTATGAATTTCTTCACTCTACTATGCATAAATTTGAAGGCAAAATCCGCTCTTAGAATAGTTAAAGTTCGTTTAATTCCCAAGTGATTTGTATTATGTATTTTTCCCTATGACATCATCCACCAGATTTTCCGGTACTAATATTCTAGCTGTGCCTGTGGAGATATCAACCGCCAAAGACAGCTCCTCGCCCCTATAGATGAACTCCTTGTAACAGGCCTTCAATCCACTAGTTTTCAGCCCCTTTATTAGGTCCCTTATATAACCATCAGTCTCCTGTTCTATAGCTATCTCTTTGAAATCTACACCATCCTGAATTTTTTCTTCATCATTCCATTTAAACCTTTTTTACTGTAGTTAATAGTATTGGATCACAAAAATCATCAAGTCATTAAGTCACCACCAAGCTTTGCTTACTATTATTATTGTCACTCTATTATTAATATTATTTCTTATTATTATTATTACTATTATTATTACTACTACACTACTACTACTACCACTATCGGCTTTATTATTATTATTATTATGTATTATTATTATTAATTATTATTATATTATTATTATTTCCTCATTAATTATTATTATTTATTGATTATGTATTATTATTATATTTGATTAATTATTTTATTATTTTTATTACTATTACTACTACTTACTACTACTACTACTACTAACTACTACCAACTATTTTCTTTTTATTATTTATTATTATTATTATTTTATTAATTATTATTACTATTTTATTATTCTCATTATTATTATTATCATTATTATTATTATTATTATTTTATTAAATTATTAATTATTATTTATTATTATTATTTTTAATTTATTTATTTCTCATTATTTATATTCATTATTATTATTTTTTATTACTACATTTATTATTTTTATTGCTATTAACTATTATTTTTATTAATATTACTACTACTACTACTACTCTTAATCTGCTTTTATTATTATTATAATCTCCAGCAAGTTTTGCTCTTTTAACGTGCGATTTAAAAGGCTTAACCCTTTCACAATGGAATTCTGAGAATTCCATTCACAAAGCTCTTCCCCCAATTGTAACTCCGTTTCCATGGCAATTTCTTTTGGCCACGCCCACTCCCCATCTTCTATACAAGCTAGCTGCAATTGCAAATCCCCAGCCTCTATAATCCTATCTCTTTCGTTAGCCAATCTGTCAAAATTATCGCCAATTTATTTTTAGCCTTAGAGACCAATTTAAACTCAATGTCAAAATTTGCAATGGCGTTTAATAAATTTATTTCCCGAATATTATGAACCTTTATGGCACTCTTTTTCGTATAAGCCGTGATTAACCCACTGTTACTGGTACAGATGTAAACCTTCCTATTTGCAATTAAGTAAGCAAGCATATTTTTGTAAACTGTTTTTGACGCATAAGAGCTCCTTAACCAGCTGTGGTAGGGCCACTTCCGCCTCGGTAAGTATGGCACTGTGAAGAGCGAAAATCTTCGTCTGATTATTTTCTTCTCCCATCAGTGCACTAGCTATAGTGAGCTCGCTTACCTTCGTGTATAATAGTAACTCAGTTTCTCATCAGGGAACGACAACAGGGTGGCACTCACCATCGCCGCTTTAGCTTCTTGAAATGCCCGGTCTGCTTCTACTCCCCAGGAAATCCTTTTATTGGAGGCGGGTTTTCCCTTCAACATTTTTGTTAGGGGTTGCAACAATTGGGCCGCTCCGACTATGTTGATTCGGCAGAAGTTATATAGACCGAGAAATGCTCTAAGTTGTTTGATATTTTTTGGCTTCGCAACATTCACCACTGCATCGATTTTCTCCTTACTAGGCCTGATTCCCTTCTCGCTAATATTGAAACCTAGAAAATCTGTTTCTCCGACTGCAAGTACACATTTTTTTGGGTTCATATAAATTTTCATATACTTTAATCTCTCTAAAACTTTCTCTAACATTGCAACATGATCTTCAAGGGTCGAGCTGGCAAATAATACGTCAGCTAAATACAACAAAAAACATTCCTTCAAAATTTTTTAATGCAGATTGACCTGAAGCGCTGGAAGGCACTAGAAGAACACTTATGTCCTTGTATTAAATAGTTAAAACTGTAATTACCAAAAGGACAGGTAATAGTGAAATATTTCTTTGTTTCCTCGCTGATTGGCACGTTATAGTAAGCTTGCCGAATGTCTAGCCGTGTTAGCAATCTGCAATGTTGCAACTGCAATAAAATATCTTTAATCTTAGGCAGAGTAAAATTGTCAGAGGTTGATCTCTGGTTCAATAACCTCAAATCAACGACCAAACGAACCCTGCCATCCGGCTTTGGCAAGAAGCTTGTTGGGAAACCCCAATTGCTTCTCCCCCGCGAAATGACCCCCGCGTCCAATAATTTATTGATTTCCCCCCTTGCTTTCTCAAAAAGATGTGGAGCTATGCTTCTACTTCTCAATTGTATCGGCGAGCCGCTGACATTCACATGGTATGGGTAATTCGCCGCCAACTCGCACAAAATTTCTTCCTTCAAAGGACATTCTTCTCTCTCTTCTCCCCCCTCATCAACTGTGCAATCTTTAACCCCCCTCCCAATAGTACAATCCTTACCCCCCCCTCCCCCCTCCCCTATAGTTTCGTTAGCGTCGGGTTGTGAGCGAGCAGTAAAATCGTCCTCACAGCTGTTAAAATAAGCCACGCCTCCTTTCTTCCTGTACTTTGTACAGATAAAGCGCCATCTTTTGAGTTGATCATTCTTTAAATCTAAATTAGGTGCTTCATGGGGATTCAAGAACAAGACCTGATACTTCCTAATTAAATTATTAACCAATTCGTATTCGCAAAGCGGTATATATATTTAAAGAGACAGCGGCTAGAGGAAATATAGAATTTCGTACATGCTTGGAAAAATCGAAAGCCTCATTACTAAGAGAAATACTACGTTTCGTGCTGGGATCTAATAAATAATGACACCTAAAGTCAATAATGAACCCGTGTTTTTTGAGAAAAGGCATGCCAAGGACATTAAATTTAATATCAGCGGCGTAGGCATTCACATTGTACAGTCTATTTAACCCCAAATCAATTTTAATCACCCTTTTATTATAAATGTTCATGCAACCTCCATTTGCGGCTCTGGCAGTGCCAATAACTACACCCCCCTTATCTAATTCAGACGCTACCACCAGGTCCAGGCAACTTCCGGTGTCTAGCAAATAAGATTCATTATTAGTTTTATCT
Organism: Trachelipus rathkii; assembly: GCA_015478945.1. NCBI lineage: Eukaryota > Metazoa > Arthropoda > Malacostraca > Isopoda > Trachelipodidae > Trachelipus > Trachelipus rathkii. The sequence continues at coordinate 12,288 of JABUQX010135407.1, forward strand.
GAAATATAATACAATTTATCGAAAACTACATCTCTAATAGTGGCAACGATTTTAGTTGAGTTGCCAGAAGCTTCCACTACAGTATTACCAGATAAGTCACATGCACTATTTCTTAAATTTAATGATCCCTCATGCTTATCGGAAGGCGAGAACCTCCTTCATCCTAAAAGCTAGATACAATTCATTTTTCAGAAGGTAATCTCGCCCCTGTTCATTAATTTACAAAATTCATGTTTGATCAATTTATTTTTATCAACAATGTAATCGGAGTCACAAGTCTGAGTCGCCTCTCTTCCCGCCTTCTCCCCAGAGAGCGGAGTGGGGGAGCAGGTCGACTCGATCGGGGGAGACAGCGACTCATTTACAAGGCTATCGTCTTCAATGTAATTAGAAGAATTTACAAAACCGTCATCGCCATCATTATGGCTATCATTTCTAATTCTACAATCACTACTATTATTATTGTCATTATCGTTATTAATCTCATCATGCGTTGAGTTACAATGTAAGGTTGAAGAGGACTTCTGTAGGGAAGAGGTTGACTTCGTGTGGAGGAGAGGTTGACTCACTAGAAGTCCCTGCCTCAGCCATTTGAGTCACCCTCTCATCATTAAAACTTTCGATTTCAGATGCATTGTTAATTACCCCCTCTTGCCCTTGATTATTTTTACAAGTAAAATTTCTATTCCATTTAAATCTATTAATATAATTAACATTTCCATCATACCCACGATTAATATAATTACAATTATTACTAAAATACCTATTACTATTCTGGCCATTAAGATTAGCATACCCGTTATTGTTATAAAAACTATTATGATCAACACGTGCATCATTATTATAAACATTACTGCTATAATTAATGCTTTCATTACCATGGTGATTATTATTATAAAAATTGTCCCTATCATAGTTACTATAATTTCTATTATTATAATTATGACTATAATTTCTACCATTATTTTGATTATCATTATAATAATGTCTTCTACTATAGTTAAAATTAATATTTCCCCGCCCAAAATTAGACTTATTCATACAAGAATGGCAGGGCAAACAATCACAAAAATATCTACTTACAGAAGCGTCATTCCCCCACCTATTTACTCCCATCTGGCCTGGGAGTCGTCTCACAGGCCAACCTCTCCATTTCCCTGGTTCGAAATGTTGGAGTTCCGCTGCGGGGGAGAAGGAGTTGCCGGGGGTTGCGATATCAATGTGTACATCGGACAATATCGACCTTCACAATTAAATGAACGGTGCAAGAATTTCTTATGAAACCTACAAAGACCTTCCGTACTAGGGCCAGCAGCAACGTTGTTATATGCTGATCGGTTGAAATTCCTTCCTCTTGAATTTTGATCATTATTGGGGGTGGGGGAATTCTTTACATTCTGACACATCGTCTTCGCGAGCTCCATCACGCTTCTTGCGAGTGATCTCATTTCTTCAGCCGACTTTTCATGAGAGATTATCAGACGACTTATTTCCCTCTCATGTGCTGAAGCCTCTCGGCAGGGTGGCTTGGTGACTTTCTCTTCTGCTGGTCGTGAACGGCGTTCACAAGTTGACCATTCGTGTTCTCCCCCCCGCGGGGAATTGGCGAGCACCGTTGGGAATTTGTTTAAATAATGTCGTCGGCAATTTAATTAATTCCTCAAAAATCAATGGTTCTTTCTCTGTTGTCATGAGGGAGATCTGTAATTGCTTAGGCAATCGTAAGAGGAAGAGTTGCTCTCTAATAAATTTTGCATCGTTGTCTGTTATTGAATCGCGAGATGGTGACAATCCGAGCATGTTGCTTTTATTCTAACTGCATAAATCAGATGGGAAGCTTCTCCTCCCGTCATGGCCCTGATTGAAAGGACTCTTCTATCTGCGTTCTTAAGCGATGGTGCATAGAGTGTTTCAGTATTACTTTAGCTGTTTTAGTATAACAATCGTCCTTTAGGGGAAGTTTTAACGAATTTGTAATTTTGCTTGGTAATTTTGATGCCAGAAGCCTTACCCTCTCCCTTTGATCGATGATTTCATTAAGGTTAAAGATCATTGTCGTCTGCCGGATCAAGTCTAAGGCATCAAATTCGTTGAAGGGGGGGATAGCATTGAGGGGGAGATTCTTCTTTCTTCCCTTTCTCCCTAAGAGAGTGGGGGAAGGGTGACTCTTCACCAGGTTTGTTGCTTCATACTCTTCTTGGATCTCGCTTTCCGATTCTGTTTCATATTGTGATGCGTCACCTTCTTCATTTACTCCTTCGGTCGGGGGGACTTCTGGGGGAGTGTGATGGGGTCTTGATGATTGAGACCGAGTCACAATAGCTATGTTGTTCCTCTTCGTTTGAACTCTGGGTGACTTTCTTTTTAGACTCGGCATTCTTAACGGTTTTTTTTTTTTTTTTTTTTAGGGAAAAGTTTTTAAGCCTATTGTGATAGGGTTTCTTATTTCACTGCTTTTAATTTGAACTGTTTTATTTATTTTATTTTTTTGTATGTTTTTTGTGTGTGTTTGTGTTTTGAATTGGCACTTTTTTTTCACTTCACTGTTTTAAAATTTTGTTTATTATGATTTTGCGTTTGTTTTACTTCACTTTTGTATATCAAATGTTTGTTTGTTCGTTCACTCTGGGAGTCACTATTCCTTGTATCAACTCTTGAAGAATTAATACAGTGGTAATGAAAGAATTGATTACTTCTTATCTTTATTTCTAATGTTAAGTAAATCGAATAGCAAATAATGATATCAATGTTAAGAATAATTAATGATGCTATCAACCCTTCAATTAACACAAGGCCAGTTCACAGTCAATAATGATATCAATGTTAAGAACAATTAATAGTACTATCAATCCTTTTAAATAACACAAGGCCAGTTCACAGTAAATAATGATAAGATTAGTGGGGATTAATATTATAAATTTTATAATCAAAACACAACTCTCCGGTCTTTTTTAACGAGCCGAAGTTTAATGCGACCTCTTTTCTTGTAACTTGAAGTCTTAACTGCCTCTGCCTTCCCTCAAAATGCAAGGCATTCCTCGGGCAGCATTCAGGGCGACTCGCTTTCATGATAATGGTGCCACACAGAAGAGTCACCGAATATTTCTCTTACACAATGAAATAATAATTAAAATTTAACATATAGAGAGTCCCTTTTTTGAGTGATGTTACAGGTGTATATAGCTGTGTACAAAGCTATTAGGAGAGGTGTACAGGATTATCGTGAGGGCAGGGAGAAATCCCGTCCTCACATATATATATATATAATATATATTATTATATATATATATTATATTATATTAGATAATAGTATATAAATATATTATATATATTATATATATATATATATATTTATATATATATATATATATGGGCGTGGCAGGAGATTAATATCTAGGGGGGAACAAGGTTTTGAGTGATATATATAATATAGTATATATTTATATATATAATATATATATAGTAATATATATATGTATATAATATATATAATATATTATATATATATATATATATATAGTATTATATATAATATATTAGTATTATATATTATTATATATATAATAAATAATGAATAATAAAATTGCTGTGATATTTCTTTTATTTTCTGCAACTGTTTTTTGTAATGTGTTTTGTCTGGCAGCTGAATTATCAAATGGTGTACGCCTTCCTTGATGTGGTTTTAACAGCTTTGGCAACTGCCAAATGCTAAGTCTTGACATACTGAAGTTCTAACGCTGAGGAATAATGTCAGCAGAATCCAGCAGTATTAAAGCACAAAGCGTAGTTTGGCTTTCGCCAATATGACGAAAAACACACTAAAACTTTTGAGAAAAATAATATAGATAGCGGTTAGTTAATTAGTAATTAGTATAATATTCCATTATCTGTCGATTGATGTATTTTTTCAATTTTTCTACTACTAAACCCCTGTAAAAACGCGTCGTGGGCAAACATATGAGGTTCATATTTTTAATTTTCGCCAGATTGAGGGGGGGGGGCAAAGTGGCCCCCCCTGCCTTACCCCATATATATAGTAGTATAGTATATATATATAATATAATATATATATATATATATATATATATTATATAGTATATATATATAGTTATATATATATATATATATATTACTATTATAAGTATATACCGTATATATATTAGGATATATATATAGATATATTATAGTATATATATATTATAGTATTATAGTATGATTAGATATATATATATATATATATAGTATTATATTATATATATTATCTATAGTATATTGGAGGGATGTGCCGAATATTCGGTAAGTATTCGGTATTCGGTCTATTCGGCCAAAATACCGAATATTCGGTATTTCGGGTTATCTTTGGCAGACTATTCGGTGCCGAATTAGAGCCCTTTATGAGAACAATAAATTAGGTGGTAGAAATGGAGAGTGAGATTCCATTTAAAATGAAATTTTAGAAATACTTTATTATCCAAAGAAATAAAAAATATAGCCAAATTTTGAAGCCAATATGGCGAAAATCTTTGTCTTTTGTCACATTTGTAAGATCCTATAAGGGCCTTTGGCATTTTCAATATTTCAAAAAATAGAATTATTTAGTGATATGGGATAATGGACGCAAACATGGTAGCTGGTATAGAGGGAGAGTGGCTTGCCTATCAATTTCATGTTTTGTTCACATGTTGCAACTATGCATTTACGATTCAATATGTCAGAAGTCTGTTAAAAGATATTTTATTTACTTGCACAAGCATATCCTCTCATTTTCACCATTCGGCAATGGCAGCTGCAAAGCTTAAAACTTTACAGATGCAGCTGAATGTCAAACAGCATAAAATTAATTCAAGACATTTCTACACGCTGGAACAGACTTATTGTGATATGCTTAAAAGATTGTTTGAAACAAAACGTTCCCTCCTATCCATATAACGGGCTTGCTGAATGCTGCAAAAAAAAATGTTGTTACTGATTTTCAGTGGCAAAATTATTCCTTACTTGAGCAGTTGCTGAGACAACATCAATAAACACTTAAACGTAAGCAACAGTCCGGCCCAAGTATCCTTTCCATTTTAGCTAATCATTTTAAATAAGGCAATTAAAAGCAAAAGCTCAGTGGAATAATTACACTCGTTGAAGAGCTTAAGAAATCAGTAGAAAAAAGACTTTCTAAGGTTCTATGTGATAAATCTTTGTGTGTAGCTACTTTCTTAGATCTGCGATCCAAGCTAATTTTTCAACATGAATCAGATAAATCAGTAAAAAATATGGTCGTTGAGGCATGGAAAGAGACTGCATGAAATTTAGCTCCTGCACTTGGGGAAAGGGAAGCTAGAGGTTTCTTTCACTTCTTTATGCATTGTTTAAAGAAATTGTGGCAGTCGAAAATCGTCATAACAGAAAAGAAAGTGAGAGTGAAAAAAGAAAGTCCCCATTCTTCTGACGATGTGATTATTGTACATAAAAAGTAAAAGGCTACATACGCGGAATTACATCAAGAAATAAAAAAATATATAAGTTTTCCTACTTTGACCAGTGAAGACAATGATATTCCCTTCAAATTGGTGGAAAACACTGGAAATAGTTTTTATGAATTTTGGAAAAAAGCTAGCTAAAAATACCTTTCAGCTCCCACCGTCTCAGTTGAAAGTGAAGAATATTTAAAACAGGAGGAAATATTTATGAAGCCACAAGAAATAAGTTTACCCCTGAAAATGGAGAACTGCTAATTTTCTGTCCATTTTAACCTTAAGAGCTTATTCAAGATGATAGTTTAGTTTAATATCTTTTACTACGAAACTTTTCATTTTTATTTAATTATTCTCTGAAAATATGATTAAGATTAGATTATAAGATAAGAAATATGTTATTTACTTTTTGTTTTATTACTTTGTATATAACACTGTTAAACATGAAATTTTCTTGGACGGGGTTTCGCAATTGAATTATGTGGAAATGTGCTGATTCCAAAAATGTAATCGTTTTTTGCATATCACATCGCATTTGTGATAGAGATATTGTGTGTAACACAGATTTTGTAAAATTTTTATGATTTTTAACCTTATTCAGAGGGTCTATCACATTTATTGGGATATATATATATATAATATATATACATATAATATATATATATAATATATATATATATATATATATATATATATATAATATATTTACTATATATATATATATATTATATATATATATATTATAGATATTTGGATATATGAAGGGAGAGAGACAAATCGCAATGATATTATACATGTCTTTGATAGATATATGTTTAACATATAATTACAACATATGAATAAGAGTAATATGGGACAACAATGAATGTAATAGAAGAAATGGGTTTAGTTAATGTAAACATACATACGATGGTAGTAAATTTCTCTTCAATATGACGATCTACTTGTGCATAGCCGTCCTGGAATATCCCTCATCAAAAGCTCAACAATAGTCGGCTCATACACTCACTTGATATTCCCACTTGCCCCTGGTAAATGTCCTTCCCATGAACTTTGGGATCTTGATGGAAGCGTTCAACCCTGCTCATATAACATCGCTAGGTTACTCCGAAATTTTCTTAGGTGAATGTAAGTAGTGTGCAACTTTATACTCCATTCTAGCATCCATGAAGAATAAAATTGTCTAGGCAGTTCCTAATACAATGTTTAGTGGTTCTCGGCTTTCCTGTTCCCGAGAAATTTCTGTGCTACATCTGAAAAAGCCTTATTAAACGCTCTTGCCTCTAACACAGTCATTGTTGTAGCAAAGGCCACATCACGGAGGAGTGTCCGTATTTTGTGGGCCATCAAATATCCCAGCTTTTTTCTTCTTCGTCACTCAGACGCTGGAAACGTTGTAGCATGATATAGGCGGAAGCTTCAGCACCACATCAATGGTATTATGGGCCTTCAAATTGGGTTCATCAAACAGTTTTATGTATATAGAGTGGAGGTAAGAGGAGTCTTCTTGTACAATTGGTTTCAGTACGATGTTCCTGTCCACCTTGGCGTCAAGGTTTCCCCTCGGGTGGCCAATTCTCTTTTGTCAGGTGATTGCTTGCTGCCCTCGGCTGTCCCAAAAGTCCAGGAAGCAGGGATATTTGGGGAAACCTGCTTGCTGGACTCGAGCAAATGTTTTACCATTTTGGAGGTCGGACACATATTTACCATCCTTGTACAATGATATTGTGAGCCTCTCCAAACTGTTTGATTTTTGCATACTCCTCTTTCATCCGTACCGAGAGTACCCTACTGGTACCGAAGCATACCTGTTGCCGGTTGTGTAACAACACACACTTTAGAACTCTTTGGAAGTGAACAATATGCATCATACAATCGTTGTGGGGTCCAACTGAGTGTGGCCTGCAGAGCTTCACTGCAATACCAAGGTTTAACCATCTGACTGGAAGAGCCTCCGCAGCTCTGCTTCTCTGTTACCGATAAATGTTCTCTTGTGCCTGGTTCAGTAGTGCATTTTTCATGCAACCCTCGAGAAGCCAAAAAGCTCAGACAATTCCGGCAATACAACTCTCATACAAGATCGTTCCAGTTCACGATGGGTGAAATGAGGACCATACGACTGTTAAAATTCAGTATGTGATGATAGACATCAGTCCAGCGTCATTGTTCAATCCATAAGTAGACGTGACTAAAGTTACACATGGTTCCCCTCATGAATATCGACCGCAGTAAACTTGCTGCTAATTGTAGATTATATGCGGAAGGTAAACGTCTATACAGCCCTACGTAGTGTCGTCACATGGAATTTTGTCCATTCTTAGGGAATAATGCAAATAGAGGGGATCCATGATTGCACGAAACGGGATGTGATACAGCAAAACCGAGAATATATATGGAATCAGCACCTCCCAATTACTATATATCTGCTACAGAAGTCCATCCAAGAAAAATTTCACCTTAATTTTGTTTGACCAGTGTGCGTTTTCTGTATTTTTCCCTAATGGATGACCGAACTTTGAAATACCTATTCGGCCGAATAGCGAAATGATTATTCGGGCCGAATATTTCGGGTATTCGCCGAATACTTTTAGCCGAATATTTGGTATTCGGCTTTTTCACTATTCGCTAAGTAAAAGGGCTATGTGTGTTTAGTATATATGTATATATATATATATATTGATTATTATATATAATTATTAATATATATATATAGTATATATTAATTATATATAATATTATATATATAATATTATGATATATAAGTATATATATATGATAATATAATTATATATATATATATATATATATAGTATAGTATATTATATATATATATATATATATATATATATATATATATATATATAATATATATATATATATATATGATATACGGTATAGTAGTATATAGTATATATATCTATTATATATATTTATATATATATATATACTAGTATTATATTATATATATATATATATATATATTATATATATATTATAGTATATATATGATAGTATTATG